>JAMKCH010012653.1:0-75002 GCA_023653785.1 Ophioderma brevispina
TGATCGAATGGAGGTTTTCTATAAATAAAAACCAAAACCAAGGCTGAAAGTGGTGGTACTTAAAGATCCCTTCTTGACATAAACCATTTAAACACAAAACTGCAAACTATTGACATGTCTTTAAACCTGAGTGCATGGTTTTCTAAACAGCCAAGCAAGGTGAATTGAATCGGTTCTCAACCAGCTTTACAATATTTTCTAAACATACTTAACTCGCATCCGCAATTTGATACTTACAAAAACGTTCATGATGTCCCTTCTTTAGAAAAACCAAAGATTTCATTTAATGATCCTTCTAAGTTGACAGTATTACACTGGTAATGAAAACGTTGAATTGGGGGGAGCAAATGTTCTGAATTGTAGTCACTCACAACATGAGGAATTACTAGTGTTACTCCTAGCCATTTCAGACAACAGTTCAGAAACCAAAATTCAGACACCATTCAGACACTTACCACCCAAAATCTGCATTGTATGAAAAGCAATCAACTGACTCAACGGGATTATAGATTGGGGTTTGGCACAATAGGACAAGTAGATTACAATACTTGAGGTTTGTGTTGTAATATTCAATAGGGCAGCCACTTAAAGGCCGGACTCAGAGATGCCTGAAGGAGGGCGCCCTTCAAATTCAAAAAAAATCGTTGTTTGTTTTTTGCTGCATGTACATAAAAGGCTTGTCCATATACTAATCCCTGTGTGAACTTGCGCTTAAATCGAATTCCTGCATATAGAAATCACAATTGTTTAAAAAATTCTGGATCCGGAACTTTAGTTATACACAGTATTCCTATGGGACGTAAACTTACACATAAATGTTTATGCATCAAAACGAAAAAATCCGATTCATCTCAAATTTCGGAATTTGTGCATTTTAGGTTAATATTTTTAAAAAAAAAAAATATTTTTCATTATTACACAAAAAAAATATATTTCGAAATCTCTGAGTCAGACTTTAAATGTTGCTTTACCATTGGCTCTTTGTATTTATTGATTTTGTTCTGGTGGCAAAGCAATTAACTTTGGGTGGGCAAAGTGTCTGAATGAGTATGAATGAAGCGTAATCCCCATTATACAGGCCTTTCCAGATCAGACCTTTTGCCTAAATTCAGACACTTTCATGACAGTGTTAATTTAACGGTTTCCAAAAAGCAAGGATTGATGAAGTTGAATGTTCTTTAACCGCGATTAAAATGTCCACAATGCAAGGTTTTCTTAAACAGAGTTTACTCGATATCGCAATTGGACAGTTTTCTAAATACAATACCCAAAGGTGGGCCGTTCTTTAAACACAAACTTTCACAGTGAAACTGTTTTGTAACGCAACAATTATTAACGTGTTTTTCTACAAAGGTACCGGGTTTTCTTTCTAGTCAAATTTAGAATATTTGGAAACGAAACATTCAAGTTAATGATCCTTCTAAGTTGAATCATTACTACGTGTTTCCAAAACAAGCAATGAAATCGTTATTAAATTAAAAGTTTCCAAAAACATTAATGTACTAGATCGCAGTACGTTGCTTTTAACCCGCCAATTAACCCGCAATTAAAATAGTTTCTAAACATAATACTCGCATCGTTATACTCCATATTATCATGATTAAGAAAACAAAGTTACCAGGTTTTCTAGTCAAATTTTTTAACTATTGGAACCCGTTCTTAGAAACCAATACTCAAGATGCAATAAACAAACAAGGGGTGAAGGTAAACAAAAAGTCAATTTAAGGATTCTTCTAAGTAGAACTAGAATCATTATAACTTGTTCCAAAAACACAGCAAGGGTTGATGAAGTTGAATCGTTATTTAACCCGCAATTAAATGTTTACAAGGTGGGGGGGGGGATGATGGGTCGTTCTTTAAAGTTATCCTTCTTAATATAAACCATATGTCAAAACACAAAGTGCAAAATTGTAAGTGTTGTACACATTGAGCATGGTTTTTACACAGCAAGTAAGGGTGAGTTGAATCGTTCTTTAACCCGCAATTAAAATGTTTCTAAACATAACTGGCATCGCAATGTGGACCCCCTAACATTTTTGTTTTTCTAAAAACCAATAAAGGTGAAGATGGGTCGCTCTTCAAAGATACTTAGCATATAAACCTGATGTTAATCATACACTGTATATATATTGAACACGTTTGTAACCATTTGAGCATGTTTTTAAACAAGGGTGAAGATGGAGGAAGTTGGAAATCGTTCTTTAACTCTGCAAATAAAATGTTTACAATGGTGCAGATGGGTCGTTCTTTAAAGTAATCTTTCTTAAGATAAATCATGATGTAAACACACACGGCCAATTTTGAAACATGTTTTTAAACAGTGAGCAGTTTCTAAAAAGCAAGCAAGGGTGAAGTTATTTTGATGAGGGTGAAGTGGAATCGTTCTTTAACCCGCAATTAATGTTTCTAAACATAAGCTGAAGATGGGTCGTTTCTATTAAAGATATCCTTCTTAATGTAAACCATATGTAATGATAAACTGTTAGATATTGAAAAGGTTGTAAACATTGAGCGAATATTTCTAAACAAGGGTGAACTTGGATGGGTCGTAGTCAAAGATTCAATTCGACGAAGTCACGTTATAGATGGGTTTTGGGAATGGAGTCCATTATTCAAGATTTCTATCAAAAAGTTATATACTTAAATCGGGCCATCGCCCTTAATCCCCAAAGATTGCAAATCATTGAAATATCGTGATTTAGCCCCACACAATACACCTGGATAGGAAATAAAGCATACGAGCTATTTGTGAATATTATATACTGACCTAACTACAGCTTGCTTATGATTTATGCGTTTATGGTATGGGGATATACCCTTTTGGTTTCTTGAAAGGTTTTTTAAAACTGGCACAAGTGTTTACCATTCCTTGAATCGAATGGAAATATCTCCAATTGTTCTAGTCCTAAACTTGTACCAGTGGGCTAGAAAATCGAGATGTTGCCGCTGTCTCGGGTCTGTGCCTGTACAATCTGATACGCTTCGCGCTGTCACCGCATCCAGCTTCTTTAAAGGTCCAATTTCACGCCGTCAGACGCAGTCAACTTTTCATAAAGGTTGGACTTTGCCCAAACTTTTAAACATAATAGTGTGGAGGAAGGGGTTTCCCCCTCCAACCCTTTTCAGTTCCTCCGATCAAATTGACCAGTGTTTCTACAATATTCGCTGCTTTGCCGCTGTCGCGCTGTTGCCTGCAAAAGTGCAGCTTCGCGCTGATGCCGATCAACTTTTAAACAATAGAGGTAGGGGGAAAATCCCTTCCTTCTTTCTGATAAAAAGGAATCAAACAAAAATAATGCTCGCTGTTGCCGCTGTCGCCGATGTGACTGTGAAAATCTGGGAGCTTCGCGTGTGCGCCGTGCCCAATTTTTAAACAGGAGGAAGTGGGGGGTCGAAACCCCCTTCCTCAGTCTTGATACCAAATGATCAACGGGATTAGAACACACAATCATTAGCGCGGTGGCCGCTGTCGCCGATGGCGCATACAAAATCTGGAGTTTCGCGCTGTAGCCGCATCCGACTTTTTAAAATGGTCCAATTGCGCGCTGTCGCGCTGCACAATTTTTTCATAAAGGTTGAACTTCCCGCTGTCGCCGTTGCCAACTGTTCATAAAGGTTGAACTTTGTAGAGGTGGGGGGTCCAAAACCCCTCCCTAGTCTCTGATAAAAATGAATCAATGCCAGAACAACAATCATTCACGATGTTGCCGCTGTCGCGCTGTTGCCTGTAAAATCTTGGAGCTTCGCGCTGTCACCGTTGCCCAATTTTTAAAAAAGGAGGAGTGGGGGGGGGGTCCAAACCCCCTCCTATAGTCGTTTGATACAAAATGACAACGGGCGAGAACAACAATCATTAGCGATGTTGACGCTGTCGTCGCTGTTGCCTACAAAATAGGAGCTTCGCGCTTGTCGCGCATCTGACTTGTTCAAAGGTAACAATTTAGCGCCTGTCGCCCCCGCTGCCCAACCTTTTCATAAAGGTTCGAACTTCGCGCATCGCCGGTGCCACTTTTCTAAACAGGTAGAGTTGGGGGGTCCAAACCCCGTCCTTAGTCCCTTTGCAGATAAAAATGGAATCAATGGACAGAAACAAACAATTCATGCAAGCTGTGCCGCTTGTCGCCGCTGTGACCTGTAAAATCTGGGCTTCGCGCTGTCGCCGTTGCCCAATTACTAAACAGGAGGACAGGGGGGGGTCGAAACCCCCTTCCTCAGTCGTTTGTTACAAAAATTACTAAACGGCTAGTGATTAGAACAACAATCATAGCGCTGTTGACAGCTGTCGCCGCTGTGGCTTACAAAACTGGAGCTCGCGCTGCGCCGCGTCGACTTTTTTAAAAGGTCCTCCAATTTCGCGCTGTCGCCGCGGCCAAACTTTTCATAAAGGTTGAATTTCGCGCTGTCGCCCTTGCCCAATTCTTCAACAGGTATGGTATAGGTGGGGGGTCCAAAACCCATTCCTTACATTGATACAAAAATGATCTCAACGGGCGCACTAAACAAATCAACACTCACAATGGGGAAAATTTCAATGTGTTCAATGTAACTCAACAAAGTTCGACACTTTAATAAGTTGTAAGAAAATATTCATTCATGCTAAATCGTTTGAAATTTATAAAACATCATATCCGGTGTTGTTGTAATTAATTCAGTTACAATATATTTCGATGAGTAGGCCTAAATGTCAGGCGTAGACGTTTGCGGCAGTACTGTTTGACCGCCGTCGAAACACTCGCGATAAAACACCTCTTTTCAACAGCCATGTAGACCTAGTGTAATAACATAACTAGCACTCGCGCTGTCGCCGTTGCCTAGTTTGTAAAAAGGTTTTTTTGTAGCTTCGCGCTGTCTGCTGTATGGTAGGTTATTCTAAAGGTACTCAATTTGTTTAAAAATTAGCGCTAGTGTAAATATAAATGTTCTTACGTATGATATGTCTTAGATATTCATTGATATTCTAAACCTTTCCAATTGATCTTTACATGAACTTTGTCCATATATTCCTGGACCTGCCCTAACTGGTGATGCACTGGTAAAATCGAATATGCTGTGGTTGAGGACGTCGGCTGGAAATCGGCTGGATAATGATGTAAAAATAGTGTTTTTGTTATTTACACACATGCCCCATGCACATACTAGAATGTATGCTCACCCATTCATACTAACTCCCACATCCTGCACACCCATGCACCACTCAATCACTATTTCACCTTTTCCTTGCTACACAAACATGTACACCCATACACCGGGACCAGCACACACACATACAAGAACAGCATACCCACACACACAACCCAACACACAAACTTAAAACCTGACCTACCTTTACTTTTTGCCATGGTGCCTTAGCCAAGATCTCATCAGTACTGTGCTGATATGGATGACCTCTTCAGGTCTGTAGAGGCCCTCTACTTCATGACTATTAAACCTTATTCAATTGTCCAATATTGTAAATTCAAACTACAAATTTTGTTAACATAATGTTAAAAAAATTAAACCAAAACAAAATTCATCATTTAAACTATTTACATATCCAGTGTACAAACTCCTTGCCCCACTCCTTATTTGCATTCTTCACCAGATTTTTCAAGAGCTTTTCAATTTAATGACCTAAATTAACATGTGAAATCCCCAAGGTGGTATTTTGCATGCGCAATGGCAAGGAAGAAACGCCGATGTATTTATTGATCTAATTTACAAGAGTTTCATTAGGCCTGTTAGTTTTGGTTTTATTCTAATGATATTAATGGTTTAAATATTATACAAACTAGGAATTCTCATAAAGGCAAAACAATGCTGACTACCTCAAATGCGTGGTTCGTACATGTATGTTAATTATAATTGGGGTTTATTATGTAATGTTCCCCATATAAAACATGGAAAACCCTCTCTTAATGGCAGTGAAACATGTAGTACTTAGTCACATTTAGACAGAACGACTTTTGTCAGTATTTTTCTATGCCTTTGAGGGTACTTGTGAGCAAAAACCCGCCATATACACCACTTTATAATCCACAATGTTTTGCTCAGATTTCTACTAATATGGTAATTAATATGCAAATAAAACCTAAGAGAAGAACTTCTGGTAATTTTTTTTTCTCAGGAAATCTTTAAGCACTAATATGAATAATATTACAAATTTCAGTTTCACCGCTTTGATAGAATTAATCATAATGGGCCTTTCAAAAAGCCATATAAATTGGTATTTCTGTAATTTAACTCACCATAGGGTTTTTTGTAAGGTTGAATTTCCTCCTGGGACCATATGCCGCAATGCATTGTGGGTAATGCCAAAAAAATAGGATAATTGGAAAATTCGAAAAGCCTGTAACTCCCAAACCTTGGTTCCATCTTCATGAAACTTGGTAGTTTATCAGGACAACAAAGTTGAACACAATTGAAACTAAACATAAAAATATAATCATCCCAGATTGAAGTGAATTTGAGTAATTAATCCTCACTTATGGCCCTTTTTACATTTTTTACCAAAAGACGAAAAATCGCATTTTTGAGAACCTTAAAATTGCCATAACTCCACAACCGCTTACCCATTCGAAATAATATTGGTGTCAAGTGTTTCTTTTGACAAGATCTGTCATTTAAAAAAAATAAACAAAAGCTGGGAAAAAAACACTTGTTGTAAAAATCACTGGACACCTACTAATAATTTATTCATGATAATAACACCAGGGAATCGGAATATACCAATAATAGGAGGGTAAGTGAAGTGTATTTTAAAATTTTTTCCCGACACGGTTTTTGCTGGTCTGGAAAAAACCCGCGATTACAATATACTTAGTCTCATAGCCCGGGCTTTTGCCGTGTCAAGTACCTTTGATAGTCCTAAATTATATTTATATTCTAAGCACGTTGTTTTCTTACTGATTTTCAATTCGGAGAAAATTGCATTATTTGAAACGGTAATTTCTTAACCTTTAAAAAATTCAATTTAACCATAGCAGTCGCCCCACAAGATCAGTGAGTCACCCCTGGATTGTTCCCAGTTTATTTTCTTTAGAATAGGCACAAGCACGCTTATTTTCGCTGATTACCAATAAATTACGAACATACACACGGAAGTCATGGAAGTGGGAGACGACTGTGTTTAGCTTCAATTTTTCGGTCACTTCGTGCCCTTTTAGAGCCAACATTTCATGGATGTAAGCATGAGCTGTGCAGTTTGTATTTTAAAATTGAGTGTAGGGATGCAAGACATCAACGTTTTCATATATGCAAGGATTTCGTGTCACCGAAGACTGTAAGCTCTACCAAATTCTGACTTTGTGGCACAGTGAGCGACAGTGGAGCCGTGTTTTTGCGACTACCGCTCGGAAGGAAGAGAGCAATAATGTTTGAAAAAACCAAAATATTCTACTATTCAGTGATGTTCACCAGCGATTTGCCTTTGTGACAAATGAAACTGCATGCTGACATGAGGGTCAGCATAGATAGTGACCTTCATCAAGCTCGTTGGTGACCTCTCGCTGAAGCCGAAACACTAATGTCAAAAATTCTTAGATACGCTTACCAAATTTAAATTCTTATCTTGATTTTAAAATTAAACCAACTAAATATTGCCTCGCTTGTTTCTAGAAGGGTCCAAAGTGACATGCCATCCCACCGCATGTTGTTTGTTATGGTTGTTTTGTGTGAGCACTTTCGCTCTCGATTGACTCTTTTTGACTTATATTTGCAAATTTGAAAAAATACAGTTATCAAATGTATCCGGAATATGGAAAGAATGAGATATAAAGCAAGGAAAGTTGGGGGTGAGGCTGTTTTTGTTTCATTTATTGCGAGGTAAGGCATTTTATTCAGGACCTGAATCAAACATGGTTGAAGTCGAATTATATGGACTGTTTGTGTATGGTAGAGGGTTGCCGCTGGACAAAGCCGATAAAAACCACACATTCGAGGGTGTACCGGAAATGGGCGGAAAGTTAAACCAAAACATGACCGGTTAATCCTTGCTTAGGCATCCTCAGTGAAAAAACTTAATCCGATCTGGAAGCGGAAGTTTTAGCCCCACCAAAAAGTAGCAGTAGACTGGCAAGAACTAATTTGTACCAAATTAAGTCGTTCGAACTTGTTTTGATATGAAGGGCCAGCCAGGAATTTACACTCTTAGAGTATCCATCTAATGGCGGAGTTGACGGCGGAGTTGACGGTAGTGGGCGAAAGTATCAGTATTGTACTTATAGGATTAGAAAGCCTTCTTCCAGCCTGCTGAGAAACAATGGCATCCAATTTTGGGTTTCATGCAATAGTCCCATTTCGGCGGCACTCTCCGTTTCAATACTGCATACACAGGTAGTAGTAGACTTTCAGCCATTCGTAGTCCACTATCTTTATTTAGAAATCATGCATAGACGAAAATAGCGTTTAAAACTTCTGGAAAAATGCGTCCTTCAGTGTAGATTTGTCCGATGATCACACATTGTGCTATTATTTTTGTTTGGGATTATGAACGTCGAAAGACCAGAAACGATCTCTCTGGCGTACCGACCGCACGGCTTATTGTGTTACACGCACGCACACGCCCACACACTGTATTACGTTTGGGAAGAGATTGATTACAATATGTGACTGAATTCTGAATGTCGGGACATTCCGATGTCATGCAGTCACGAACTTAAGCAGGTTGCTGTGCAGCTGTCAAAGCACATGCTATCGCCACATTTTTTTGTAAACAGGACATGTGAACCGAGTGAATAGCTGACACGGGATTTAAAATTTCACCGTTTCTTCTTTGGCAGTAAGGGACGTCAATAAACGAGTAGAAACTTAGGTAACAAGCCGTTATTAGTCCCTGGTGTAGAGCTGGCGTTACCGTTTAATTCCTATCCGTTTACAAGATTTGTGGTTCTGTATTCCGTTCGTTTTTTTTAAAGTAACAGTGGTCATAACAAGTTAACGACTGCCGAATTTGGCGCTTCCACGGAATGCAATTCTTGCACCATAAATCGTTCGTAATCGGGTTACCAGGCTTTGCATTGATCATAATAAATATCATCTTGAACCATCTTATAAATGTGTTTGTACTTACCTATGTTATGTTAATCCAAAATAAAGCATAGTGCGAATCTCCCAAAGATCTCAAACGAAGAATCAATGTGGGAGCTTCATTCGCGCTGTCTTCATTTTTACCTTTTTTGTAGATCGATCCTCTGCAAGTGAAAGCTCAAAATAATTGGGCCGTGTTATGTGGTTGTGGTTATGCCGAAGCCGCTCCACTCACATACAAGAATTTGGTAAACTGGGGGAGTTCCCTGTTTCCGTAAATAAAAGTCGGAAACCATTCTGGAAGAAGCATTGGAACTGTCGGCGGGTAATTTTGGTGAAAAATTTGACGTCAGGCAAATCTAACATATACTCGAAAACAGTTAGTCGGGTTGCGACGTGTAAACGTTGTAGGCATTTTTCTAGTTGTAAGTGACGCTTCCGTTCGTGTAAACGTTTTTTAACACGGATACAGTAACTAGATATAGCTGTGGCAGAGATGCCAATCCGATTTTTTACATTTCTGAGATTAAAATCCAAATTTTTCTAATTTTTCAGATTTTTTATCTTTTTCAGATTTTATTGTTTATTGTAGATTGAGCTTTTAAACGGAATTCTTGTTTATCGTAATTGATCTCTCATCAGACTCTGATGCACTAAAAAGTACATCGGAACATTGGTGTATTAAATCAGTTGCGTACATCGCAATTTTGTATAAGAGAACTAGACATTAAAGCAAAGCAGTCAGAACATTGTCAGATTACCAACTCTTCGATCTTGCTCGATCGGAAAAATACCTACGTGGTATAAGCGGACAAAATGAAACATGGAATTAACAAGCTTGGGAAACAATTTAAAAGAAATCGAGAAGTAAGGTAAAGGACACGTTTCAATGCCGTTTACTCAAAGAGAACGGGGATAACTTTGCAGTTACATAGGAAGACAACTTCACTCCGGTAAAGTTGAAACTGTGTTACATGTAAGTGACGGAAAGTCTCAAAATTTGATCCATTGAAGATGAGTGAACTGGTTGAAACATTGTGGTTAAAGCTTACGTAGCGATCACTGATTGCCAAGGAAATGAACTGACAAAAGGAACAGCCCCAAAGTGTGTCTGTATCCAATAATCATGTCCATTATGTTTACTTTGGCCTTTTTTTAATACCTGAAAGTTTTGAATTTGATAACACAAGAGATAGTTAGTGAGATGATTTGGACCCAAACTGAGCCCATTCTTCATTTACAGTTAATTTAACTTTTTGGAATGATATTTACTCTCAGAAAATGGTCTTTCCTGCAGCTCTAAATGTTGCAGAAATCCTGTGTGGCAGCATGTTAGAGTTAATAAGGTGTTCAGGTAAGTCGCTAAAGTGCGAAAATCAAATTTTTCCACCTTACATTCAGTATTTTGATTTCCTCAACATATGACGTCATGGTGAAGTTCTAAGCGGGGTGTTATGGTACTTATTCTGGTACTAATGGAAAGAAAAAACTGTAAGCTATCCTTGGGTACCAAATTTACAGGAATTGGGTGTTTCAGCAACGAAAATCACAGGGGGGTGGTAACCCCCCTCACTTTTCTGGAGTTTTTGTTACAAAAAAAATGAATGGCTCAGGTAGACGAGGGTTACGGTTGTAATAGTTGTAATAGCGTTCTATTGTATGATTACTAGTATAAAGTAGTTTTTAACATTTGTATCAGTTACTGAAAACATACCTTTATCCATTTTTGTACATATGTAAACCCACCTATTTTAATCTGCAAAATTAATTGCCTACTGTTTCAATACTGTATGATTTATCTTGTCTTTGTACGAGTTGAATTTTTTTCTTGATTTATACAGGGATGGGTGATGAACTTTGTCATCAGTGTAAGATGTGTATATCGTAATTATAATTTGGAATTGATCAGTTTATCTTGTGAAGCTGCGTTTCTCTATGTGTATTGCATTCATTTGGGTTTCTTATTTTATACTGGGACCGGTGATGATCGGTTCATCATGTGTATGATGTGTAAATCTATTTACAATTGGTTGTAATTCAAATTAAATGTTGCGACTAGAATTGACTGTGGTGTATGTTTTTATAAAGTTTTGAGGTTTTTTTACTCTTAATGATAACACGATTGACCCCATTGTTGTTGTTGTGTTGTTAACTTTAATATCACTCACTCACTCACGTTGCTTGGGCAACCCTCTATGCTACATACTCAATTAACATTTAATTAATGATCTGTATTCAGGTGGTATTTGATTAACAGAAAAAAAGCTCTAGCCCAACCAAGAACCTCAAGACGATAACTGCTTCAACTAGGAATGGATGTCACAATCGGCAGGTGGAGATACCTTCAAGACTTCCTGAGTGGTGTAAGTGACTGCTCCATGCCCGCATTTGATAAGGTGAAACTTACTCTGGGAATCTAGTGCGTAGCACACAAGAGTTAGGTGTGAAGTCATGTGGTAAATCAAGTAACAACCAAGTTATTTTAGTAGTTTGGCTTCCATTCCAGATAAGGACATCTATGAGTTCATTGGGGGGCATATCAGCCACGGATTGGGGGCATGGGGACAAATATTTGCAATTTTTGTCCCTGATTTTGTTTGAGTGATTGCAAATCAACATTGGCCTAAATGTTGGGCCAAATTAAATGTAAAATTGGGCTATTTTTAACATGTATTTGGCACTGTTTATCACTTGTTGGAGTAGTCACCAGAATGGTTTTAACAATGCCTCTGTAGGCCCTGCCTAGAACAACTAAAAAGTTTTCATAATTGGTTTGTGTTTAATATTGCTTGAATTTGCACAGCTAATTTAAAATGCTGTAAAATGCTCACTTTTGAGTCAATGGGGGGGCAAATTTTAACTAGTTTTATTTTGGAAAATTTAACAGTAAGGGTGAGGAAAGTTCTAATAGGACCCATTATCATCTACCCTGTCTCAAAAAAAAATGGTACAATCACAACCGATTTTTTTTCAATAATTATATCTGCAACATAAATAAGTCGTATTGTACATCAACATTAAAGAGAAAATACCAGGCTTTTCCAAGATTTTTTGTTGTTCATCTCATTTGCTTGTTTCAATCGGAGATAACCCTTTTACTGCGGAACACAAATCGAGTTTGTGCCACTTTCTGGTTGAGTGAAAACGTTGAATGATTGTTAAAACATAAAGTTTTACACTTTAGCAGATATGAACATCTTTTAAAAAGGGATTAACTTCATCAAGAAACTCTAAAAGTTACTTTAATGGTGGAAGTTTAAGATTAAAGTAAGTTCTGGCTTTAAGATAAAGTGAATATCATTTGACATACTGTTGTTTATTAGAAGAAAACCATGATCCGTATAGCCGGCTTACAGCAACGCTGGAGGAGAGAGTTTTATGGTCTTGAAGTATCATGAAATGCAAATTCCTACCAACAGTTTGGATATCTTGCTTCAATTCAAATTTTTAATTGACTTCAACAATTAATTAGTAAAGGCACAAAGATAGTGTGATATTCTTAAAAACATTTACTTGATCTGGAGTGTTTATTTGGTTGCAATTACATTCCTTCCCTTCTTCTGGCATGATTTTAACAGATACCAATTTGAATAAAATAAAACGTTCCATTTCAATTGAAGCAATAATATGTAATTTGTTTATTATTTATGAAAGAAGATATTTATCATTGAACTTATTAGTTGACTAATTAAAACTTGTGTCGATAAAAACTAGACGTCTTTTGTTTTACTTAATCTGTGTTTTGTTTCTCTTGTCAAGTTTGCAAGTTGGTTTGTTTTTGAGGTTAAGACCATGGCATAACTGGGCGAAGCAAGTCGGCCCATGCATAAAAGTGGCCCACAAAATCGATTTTGGTTTATCGCTTAAATTGATCATATCTCTGGATTGACAAAATCAAATAAGATGAAACAAACACCCATTGGAAAGACTGGTCTTGTCTTTAATATTATGCCAAGTAAGAATGACTTAGTTTTGAATTTCATATTTAACCCAATTTTTTTTCTGATTGTAACCATTTTTTTTTGATACGGGCTGTACTTGAGATATGAGAATTATTGTGGATCTCATAGGGTCACCTTTTTGGAACTCCATTAATGATGACAATGGTTAAATACCCATTTACATGTACATAGTACCCCCCCCCCTCCATTAATTGTGTGGGTTTTTTTAAACCTACTTTATCATAGAAAATACTAAAAAGCAAGTCGGTGTGGAACTTAAGCTTGTTGATGGAACATCTCCGAATTCTTAAAATTTAATGCCAAGCTTTTTTCCTGGATTTAGGCATGTGCAGTGCTTGCTGCAGTAACAGATTCATCAGAGAAAAGGGAGGCAAAGAAACAGCGACAGAATTTTTGCCTGCTTTGTTAAGTTGTAATATCTAGGCAATGACCGTTTGCCACAGTTGATCCTCTTTTGTCCAAGAGTATAAATTTTCACCTCACAATATCAAACCGGGATGGGAAGTACTCTTAGGCTGGTTCTAATACACTACTTGGTACTCAGGATTGTAAACGCGAGCAGAAAACCGGCACCCATATATTGGCGGGCTAAACATGAGCTTTTGACACTCTAAAAAATGCCATCAGCAACTATTTAACATTCGTAATGTTGCTAAGGTGCACCCAAGGAGCTGATCAAAATGATAGACATTATGAAGCGCTTGTCATCTACCATTTTGATTAGACATTGACAGCCGTTGTATAGGCTAACACATTGGTAAGAACCTGGCACACAATTTAGCAACTTGGTTCAACAAACGCTTTTCGTAAAGAATATTGTTATAATAATGAGATTGAACGGTGAGGAGCCTCTCATTACCCAAGCTCATTAATATGCAAGATTCATTAAAGAAAAGTGTTTTGTATTGACAAAACAAGTGCTGAAATTGTTGTAAACTAGTAAACATGCATACGAAATTATCGTTTTACGCTTGTGAAACTCAAAAACAGTCTGAACATCTTTCCATAACTGTGAAATTACCCTTATGTTTTACTTTTGTTTTTGTGTGACAGATGACCACTCTGGAAACAGTGAATGCTGGGGAATCCTTATCAGCTGTTGTGTTTTTTGCTTAGTCTTATTATCAAAAGTTACGAGATTTAAAAGTCTTGACAGATGTGTGCTAGATATAAAGAAAAAAGTCAATCTGCAAAAAATTAGTGATCTCAGAACAAACTTTGAGTTCTTGGGTGGCTCTTTTAGGTAGTTATTTAAAATGTTCTTTGCAAGAATTATTTTTGAAAAATTGGCAATTTTCTTGTTTACACAAAATGGGGGTGACCCCCCCCTGGTTGAATGTTGCATGATGGTCAGATAGCTTCTTCAGATCATGAATGGAAGTTGTACAGCTCTTAGTGTGACACGTATAAAGAGAGGAGACTGAGTTGGTAAGGGCAGCACTTAAACTTCTCTACTAATTTCATCGCCTTCCCAACCCTATTCTATCCTTCTTCAAACATGGCTATTATGTTAAAGGTAAGAGTGACTGTTTGGAAATGTGTCTTCACAGCTCCCGACTTGTACTTGATGCTCGAGCCTGGCTTGCTCACTACTACCAAGTATCATGGGAAAGAGTGAAGAAGAGAAACTTGTAGGTGTGATGGTTAGAAACAATAAAATGGCATGCTGTGTAAGCCCTGTCACTACTGGGCTAACTATTAAAAGGGAGTGTTTGTTTCCTGTCTTGGGAAAGAAATGGATTGTTGACGGCTGAAATATCAGGGATGTACACAACCAAAAAAAAAATATGGGCTTAATATGATAACAACAATATTAGACTCCGGGAAATCAGGGCCATTCTCAAAGACAATTGAATTACAAGCTGTGCTTATCATCACCAGTTGTTGCAGTAGACACAACATTTTGGTGGGACATGATAGAGCAGAAATGTGTATTGGAGGGAGGTGATATCGTCTTATTCAGAATTCATTTTATTTGACTACCATGAAGTAGATGAGAAAGAATATATTTTTTCTCTTATGTTTTTCTGTTATAACTTTTCCTTAGAGGCACCGAGTAGGTTTTGAGGTTAAAATTCTCAGCCATTTGCAAAGTGTTTCTAGATCTTCTTGCTGCCAATCGCCTTTCATCTGCGTCCCTGTTGCGCTCAGCTCTGACATGTCTCGTACAGTACAGTATAAAAGCCCGGAGTATGCGTGGGATTGAGCCATCGACATCGCAAACATACCAAGGATTGCTGATTTTCACTATACACCAAAAGCCAAAGGTAAGACATTATACTTGGTCAAAATGGACTTCAAGGAGCAGAAAATCTGGCTAGATTTTAGCAGGGGGCTAAGTCTCTAAAACAAAACTAACATTGCCTTCTCAAGTGTGTATTACAAATCAACTCGGTTTGCAGAGCAATTTGGGGGGAGAAGATTTTGCAAGAGGCTTTTTTTAATTTGGTTTAATTGACCCAGAATTAACTCTACTTTTATTTAGGTGAGAAAACGCTCAGGCATGCCGTATGGTTCAGTCTTAAATGCAGCAATTATGCAGTCTAGCAACCCTCCACCACATCAACCGCAACTGCAAGAACAGCCAAATTTTGGATACGCAGATGAACAACATGGAGGTAGTGCAACTTGCAGTCTTGTGAAGAGCAAGAACAATCTCATTGAAATACTTTCTTACAAGATGTATGAGTTTCTTTTAGCCTTAGTTACAGAGCATATAAGGTTTATGGCTTCTGATTTTTTTGGCAAGGATTTATATTGGGAAGATGCAAGAAGGTTCTGGAGGGATGTGGACAGGAGGAAAAGTTGTTTGTGATTGAGAAGTGGAATCGGTGAAAGGAGTTCAACATAATTGGGGGGGTGGATGCGAGATGGCTGTGGAAGGCCAAACACTGTAATTGTCTATTAAATTTTTGCTCCTTTAGGATGCAAAAACAAGCACCAAGCAGTATGGTAAAGGACCGGTGATCTCCAATGATGGATAGGGGGTGGGCAAAAAACAATCCCCCTAAAGAGAGAGAAGTACAACATGCTAGTTGATGCAATTTTCTGCCAGGACACAGTAGAACATGTTGTCTAACCAAGCGTTGAAACGAAATGGGATTAAACAAATGAGCTTTGACCTAATCATACAGGCAGGTGAGCAACTACCACATACAAGTTTGGGTCTCCTGAAAAAGATGTTCATATAGTGTTCTAAGAACCAACTTGAAGACTGTGTGTGAGACAATACTCAAAGTGCTTGACCTCAGTAATGTAGTAAGTACAGGACTTAGCTGAAATGAAAATGCTTGGTCAAATATAGCTTGTGGAGGATTGTTCCTCCTCTATATTTGCTTTATTATTCTCCTAAGGGTATGAATATTAATATATTCTAATTACAAACCTTATGCAAAATTTGAGATGGTATTATGACAGGCTGTTCTGTAACAGGATTGGACTATAGACAGTCTGTAATTTCCCGTTTATGATTAAATTAACTGAAAAAAATATGAACTAACTTCGATACCAAATCTCAATCTTGAGGGGAGAGGTGGAAAGACAAGGTTTACGATGGCGATCCAATAATGGGCATTCAGACCTCTATCGTTGTGCACTGGACAATATCTTCTTCACCCCGCGGATGATGCCACACTACAAGATTTTCATCGCTGGCCATTGGCAATGCCTCAGCAATATGTCTGAAGTCTAGAAATTTTCAACTTATCCAGGATGACGCGGCATGCAATGTCAGTGCATCAAATTCAAGGATTTGTACGTGTTGCAATTGATGTGACTTTTGGTAATAGTTGCAAGAAACATTCAATTCAGCGCATGGCCATTACCTGTTGTGTGTGGAGCCATGACTGATGATCGTCACACAAATACGTACTTGCATCATCCGTTGATGATCTCTGGCATTGCCGCCAACCATCGCTGTTTTTTTTTGTACGTGGTAGCGATGTGATTCAACTAGTGATTAAACTTCCATTTCACTTGTTTTTCATTCAGCTGGTACATCTGTCCCAGGCAATCCCTTCACAACATGTTTGAGACAAGCCTAAGCCGTCAGTCACCACAGGAAGGTTAAATAACGCACGCTAATAAACGCCCTCTAGATTACGCAGCCGTAGCGAATGCTGGAACCCATACAGGCATGGTTGGCTGTCTTCGGCAGCACCATGTCACCTGACAATGTGAGTATGCACTCGCTCTACGTTGGACTGTTTGCTGGTAGTTTAACATTGTGTTAATAGTCGAACAGAGTTGAAGCTTTGTTGCCAAAGTAGGCTCTTTCCTGTCGATGGCGTAAAACCGAATTTGCTTTCCATTTGTGTTTAAAAGTGGGCAAAAATTAAGTTCCATATGTACCACCTACCCCCCGGCACCCATCCTCCAATTACTGATGAAGTCTATTAACTGGATGGAATAGAGTTTTGGTTTAAATATAACTAATTGTCCCCACCAAACAAAGTTTGGAAGGGGACTATAAAATGGTCTCTGCTTATGTCTGGCCATGAGAAAAATTTAACCCTGGAACATTTGTCCATATCTTTTCTTCTGATGAATTAGAGTAGCCAAACATGGGTATATGTAGGATGGCACAAGTCTCTACTAATATGTAATTCACCCCCAGGGTCCTCCCATGGTTCTGTCAAGGGGTAGGGAAATCTCAAAAAAGATCAATTTTACACAAAACGGTCAATATTTAGCCATATCTTTTTTTTCTAGATGAGCTAGAGTAGCTAAACTTGGGGTATATTGCAGGAGGGCAAAAGCCCCTACTATGTATCATTCTCCCAAGGTCCTCCCCTCCCCCGATCTGGCAGGAGGTGGGTGAAATGGTAAAAAATAAACATTTCACAATAAAAGGTCAACATATGGTCATCCTGGTGGGTGCTGACATTTGATGTTTGACTTTTTTTTAGTCTTCCGCCTCAAAGAGGATGAAGACTAGAAGTTAGTGGCGGTCCCGCTTGGAGTCGTTCCGACCGAGATTGTTTTCATGTTGCCAAAAAATTACCTTTTACCGCACGGTAACTCTGCTACTTCGCTATTTAACCCAATTGCGATGTAACGGGCGAGCTAAATTGGGCTGTTTGAAGAGCTATTTGTGTGAATTTTAGTTTGTCGGAGCAAGCAACTGCTTGAACTTTGGTTTGATTTACTGGCAACAATCTGTAGCTTATAGTTCGCCAGTCGTACGTGGCGCTATTACGCTACATCATCCCCGTATAAAACGTCTCTCTGCATAAATAATTAGGTGCCTCATCGAAACGGTGGCGCTATCAGGTACAGGGACTCTCCCCGCTATCTCTCTCTGTACTGCCTGTACGATGTCACATTTAACATAAACTTTCCACGCAATGAATTTTAGATATGGCTGGGCGTGGAAGTTGATATTTTAAAAAATATGCGTAATACTACTCTAAATAAGTACACCATTAGATTAGCAAAGTTATATTTTGGAAGAAATAAATAGTAGTATTTGGATATCTAGCATCCTTTTGGGGAAAAATAATATCTCCTACTACTACTACATCTACCACCCTTTCTACCCCTAGATATTTAGATATTTACAATACCCGAACTGCACGGTAAAATGCGCATTTGTTTAGGATCACATTTTGCCCAGTTAGTTTGCTGATTACAGAGTTTATTATATTACAATTTCCACTAGTTTTTGGTGCTTCAAAGTTATTTCTGAGATTCGGATAATTTAACTTGCCGAAGATTGCTTGTCGTGGTAGGTTGCCATAAGAAACAGCTGTCCGAATTGCATTTCTTTACGCGACTTTTTTTTGGGGGTCGGGGGAATTTATGGGTGGCAGGACTACTTATCTCTAACCCAGTGTCGTGCATGCCGGGAAAAAATGGATGCAAATACAATAGACAGGGTTGCACACTTAGTCAGGGAACCTTTACGTCGACTTTCTACCATGTTTACAATCACGTAGGTTTGCACTTTTAGTATATCATGAAGTTGACAGCAAAAAATGTAGCCAGTATAAACCAGCAATGGTTTAATCATCCTTTGTATTGAACAAGGTATTAAACCCGGGGTATTAAATTAATCTCAGTAGTAGATAGATTGATCACATTACATTCACGGACGTCAGATAGAGGGTCCCTACCCGGTGATTGCTCCATTGGTAAGTCTGGAGACGTGTTTATAATAACAAAGGGACATCAGTCCCCAGACTTTGACGTTTTGTGTTGTGTACCGTTATCAACGTGGCTCTTGCTCATTCCCATTAATCCATTGAATAGATTTCTAATTTGCAACCAACTTGCACACCAAAATAAACCCCTGATTCATCCCTTACAAACCACCCCAATACTCACGCCCCATCCCAACTACAACCCAATCCACGACCCAACATGATGGGCGGAAGATTTGGTTAGTGGATCCACTTGTTTAGATATATTTTTTTTTTAAAAACTTTTTAGTCAAAATGTTTTTGAGAGTTATTGTTTGATGAGTAAAAATGGTGCAAATTCTTTATTTTGTTGGGTGGAAGGACATTTCATGGTTTAAAGGTGCACTGAAGAGTTTCCCATATACAGGTAATCCAAAAAAAAAGCAACGAGTACTTATGTTTGCCCTGATGTTAAGCATTCCATCAAAAATATAACCCTTCGGAAGGATTAAGCTAGAATGTTTCTTTTGGTACAAAAATTTGAATGTCTAATTTCAATAGAGGAAATCCAAAATTAAGACTGTTTTTTATTTGAGAAATAAGCAAATCAGATCACCTTTAAGACTTTATGTACCTAATAGCAGTTAGAATCTATTGAGTGTCTAATCTATATGAAATTACTATTATGATACATATTGGGTGCCTCAAAATCTCTCGTTGCACCTTTAAGCAGGGTGGTCGGCAGTCCCAAGTTAAGGGATGTTTTGGTCGAATTAAGGATTGATCTGATGTAGTTTAAGTCACTTCTTAGTGATCGCGACATTTCGGCGGGGACTATTTTAACGCATCGTGTAAATACGAGTTCACCTCATTGTTTTAAAATTGGCAGAGTAATATTATTTTCATGTCCTTACAAAGTTGCTGGTAGGTGGTATAAAACTGCGGTTAGATCACAATTCTTGATACATTAGTCTATACACTTGAATTGCATATTCAGGCACAAGAAGTTTTCATGCTTTTGCCTGATTTCAAGCTTTTTTTTAAGATTTATGCGATTGTTTTATTTTTCAGCCCCATTTTGGTGCTATTTGGGTCATTTTCATCTGTGTTTTAGGCGTTTTTTTTGAAAAGTGGATTCTCATGGCTGATATTTAAAAGTTACAATTGTAGTATATGTCATCTGTACCATTGTTATTGTATTTTGCAAAAAAAACTCTTGACTAGTAGCTGCTGATAGAAGTCGTACTTGGGACAAGCCTTTACTGTTATAATATCAAACCAGAGTCAATACCAAGAGTAACTGGTAGCTGAGTTGGAAGCTACGCCATGGAGATATAGAATTTGTAGAGTATTTTAGCAGATGCGATAATACCAGTCGGTTGTTTTAAATTTCCGTTCAGATTGGATATAGGCTATGCCTTAAGTCACCTACCAAGATTTGTTTTGCAGCAAGTCTGTCGTTGTTTTTTACATCAGAAAAGGCTGAAGTTTCTAAATCTTGCCGCCAAGTATTGATGGGTAATGATAAGCGACCCCCTTATTTTGAAATTATGTGGTGTGTGCCCATGTTATCTCGCTGTTTGCATTCTGTATTGAAATGCTGTGCCTTTTTTGTGTCTCATAGGCACTTACCTCATGCAATTCCCTGATGTGTTGAGGTCAATTCACTGAAAAGCATAAAACGGCACCTAATGGGTCACATAAAGTCACTGTAGATATGTGTGTGCTGATTTGTGCTTTCAGCAAATTACCCTTATTGGAACTGTGCACTGTTTTGTGCTCTGCCAGTAATTTACCTCGTGATATATTTTTACTGGGCCTTATTTACTGTAGCATACACACACAAAAAACGCAAGGCTGCTTTGTGCTGCTCAGTAAATTATTGAACTGAATGTGTGTTGTGCTGGTCTGTGCTGCTCATTAACAACGCCTCCACATAGCTGTTCATTAATTAAGGGTACCTTTCATGTAGTTTTGGGCGTGTCCTGACATGTCTTTAGAGAATACAAAATATGAAATTTGTTGTGGTTTGGCCTATCTAATACCGTATCATATTGTATGCAGTCCAATAGTTTTGAGTAGTGGATGCCGTGCAGCCTGTATCTACATTGATAAAAATATGGACTACCCATTCATATGACATTATACTAGTATTAATAGGCAACACAACAACTTTTATCCTTTTTATCCCCCTGACTTAAAGCTAGGGGGATTCGATGACACGCATCGTAGTGGTATGCGTGGTGTGTTCGCAGTTTGGTTAGGTTTTTTGCTTTTCACATCTCCTTAGAAAAGTTTGGCTGATTGGCACTAGACTTTGGGTTAAGGTGCAATAGAGGTTCCTTCATGTGTCGATGATGTCAAAGGTCATGGACCAAGGTCAAAGGTCATCTGAGGTCATATTCCAGACTGCCATCTTGCCAGGGGGATGACGCAAGTTTATTTGCAGTATTTTTTTTCTCATTATTTAGTTTTGTTGTTTAAATCACTAAAAATATTTCTATTTCATTAATATTAGTTAAAGAGGCAAAAATATTCCCCCACTGTAAAAGATGAACCGACCTGTACTAGCTGTGTGCACTGCAGAACCTTAGATCCGTGCGGGTAAAAACTTGCAAAATGGCATGTTATCTAACATTTTCTCGTGTTAGATGGGCAACAACCAATGATATGGCATATTTGCTTACTAAACCCCATCCACTGAATCTGAATGATAAATGCAATTGCCCTCGCTAAGATAACTACTGTATTTTGTCTACCAGACATTGTTGCGAGATTGCCTGCAGCCAACATCAGCCTGGCTGGCAGGTGAGGTGCACCGTGGTAACACACCTGTACATAAGATGTTTCACATCATTGGAAAAGTGGTCTGTAGTATCGCTACCATCCATCTTGGGGTTTTGGTCTTACAGGTTTCTGAAATGTGTTTGCTTTGAGGTTAGTAGTTGTGAGATTCAATTTCAATTCGTGATTTTCATTCGTTGATTCTATGAGAATGATCAGTCATTAGCTATAAAAGTGCATGATATTGAGCAATCAGCCCACTGGATCCATCGGTTTCTTTCTTATTGAAGCCTAGCAGAAAAAGAATAGGAATTAGATAATGGGCAACAAGGAAGCCTTAGCTGCAATTTAAGTGGTATTGATGGCAGTAATTTATAGGGAATAAGCCAATCACGGGGTTTACCTGCAGCTGGAAAAAAATCAAAAAAAAAAAAACAGGTGGGCCATTGCTGTGACTTGCGTAAATTGAAGTTCTGAAATGTATTTCAGGGAGGATTTATCATGTGAGAGATAATATGGTTTGTATGTTTACGCAAAGGGCTTCTGACATTTTTGTGTCAATCTGACAATAAAATGATGATGTTGGGGAATGAATGAAGTGGAGTTGAACAGTACTACTGACTGCGAGGAGTGGGACAAAGGATGTCAAATTTGCCATTAGTCCTGGTGCTACCATACTACCCCAAAGCAGTATGCCTCGGGAACGTGAAAAATCTGATCCTTCAGGGATCAAGAAAAAAGATTTAAATTTTGAAAATGTTGACATGTACATTATGAAAATTGTTTGCATTCCTGCTTATTCCTTTATCCCTGCTTAGGTTTTTGGCAAGGAAGGCCATCCATTTATGACCAAGTGTCTGCAGTCTATGTGTGATTTGAGGAGCACCCATTACTTCCCCTACACGCAAGGGTTAGACAATGCCGTTGGCATGGCAATCAGAAGATGGGACACGGGTAGTGCTGGATGGCTGTTCTTTGCAGATCACGGCGAGGAGTGATTTGTCTTCATTTAGAGGTTACCTTAAAACTTAATGCTTGGAAAAGTATTACTTTCAGGATAAATTTGCAATTGATCCAGTTGGCAATGTGAAGGAAAAAAGAAAAAAGTGTATGTGTGGCCAAGATATTTTTTTTTGGTAAACTATTCCAAATAAATAATGTGAAATATTTTTTTTTTTTTTTTTTTTTTTTTTTTTTTTTTTTTTTTTTTTTTAAGTTTTAAAAATGCAAAACTCCTTGTGGGAAACAAAAACTTTGATGTTGAAGGAATTAATATTTTTCAAAAAAAGCAC
The DNA here is from genome assembly GCA_023653785.1 of Ophioderma brevispina. Lineage (NCBI taxonomy): Eukaryota > Metazoa > Echinodermata > Ophiuroidea > Amphilepidida > Ophiodermatidae > Ophioderma > Ophioderma brevispina. The sequence goes on from JAMKCH010012653.1 coordinate 23,161, forward strand.
AGTGAAGGTGAAATGAGAAAAAGTTAGTGGAGTAAAGAAAAATGAAACAGTGAATCACATTTTTTTGACTAGAAAAATTATATTATTCAGTATTAGTTTCCAACTCTTGTTTCATAAAATAGTTTAAGGAAGCTGTTTTAGGGAAACATAGTATGAGGATTCAACCCTTGCTTTGATATTTATTTATTCTGCATTCGGTAATTTTGATAGAATTTGTTTTCCAGTATGAGCTAACAACGCTTGGGCTGTGAAAGGGACATCACAGAGTAACAGAGTGTCGAGCTTTGAAAAGTGCTCTAGTTTTCGAGGTTACCCCCCCCCTCCATCGTATACAAAAATTGCCCAACCACCTTATTTGAAGGATAAATATATGAGATTTAAGGAAAATGATGGTTGTGGTTGAAATATTTGGTGGCAGGGAGGATTGCTGCAAAAAGGAAATTTTTATTTGAAAGTAAAAATATTACCAATTCTTATTTTGTTATATAGGTTTTTTATACATGCATTAAGGGTTCAAGTAATATTCATTGTGGTGATTAGCATAAAAGGATGGTTTTTTAGGAAAACAGTGATGGGGCTCAATTCTAGGGCCCCTTATTATGTAAAAACAGGAAATCTATAATTGTAAATGTCAGAGATTGATAGTATTGCATCATGATTAACATTGTTTGCTAAGAAATTAATAATCTTTTGACCACCAACCATCTTTTTAAAAATATTATTGCTATTTCGAATAGAAGTGGTTGGGTTTTGTTGGGGTTTTTTGTTTTCAGGTTCGCCAGTTTCTTTACAACAGGGCGGAAAAAAAAAAAAACGCGGTTTTTTCCTGGAAGAAACAGGTTTCTTCCAAGAAACTAAAAAGTCATTTAAAATTTTCCTATTTTAAAGCAAATGGACTTATTAGTTTGGTTTTATATTATTTAAGTGAATGAAATATAGTGAAATAATCAAATAACCATTCAGGGGACCCCCCCTACCTCCCCCAGCAATTGCATAATCAAAACCGCATTTATTCACAAGGCCTAAATATAAAAAATCCTGGAGAAAAAAAAGAAGAAAGAAATGGATTCTCACTTTTCACACAGCAAAAGGCCAAGCAGACGTCTCCTTGTAAAGACTTGAACATCTTCAAAAGGTTATTCGGTCGCCTAAACCCAGGTTCTTCCCATATTAAGAATTACAACAAAAAACAATGGTTGATACTTTTATGATTTGTATTTTAAAATTAACAAATATTTTCTTTTATTTATTGACTGTTTTAAATGCTTTTTCATGTTTGCATCTACAATTACAAATGATAGTATAAATGTGCACTTGGAAAGACTTGGAAATAAAGTAACAATTATCATCTGTATAATTGATAGCAAGTCCAAAAAAAAAATTCGGAAAACAATTTTTTACTATTATACTTGCAAGGTCTACTAACATTGATATACTTGTAAAGTATTTGAAAAAAAAAACAATGTTAAAGTTAAACGTAGTAACTAAAGTAGCCTGATGATTTGAAGTGCACAAAGCAGATAAATATGGTGTAATTTAGTTTGGTGTTCATAATACATTTCTTATTTCTTCCAGAGTCTTCCAATTTTTCCAGTTTCTTCCGGAAGAAAAATGGAAGAAAACAACTTTTTTCCAGGTTCTTCCATTCTTCCGGAAAGAAATAGAAATAGCTTTTTCCGGAAGTTCTCCGAACCTGGTTTTGTGGTACCGGTGGGGAGGGTGTGTCGACAATTTTGCAGTCCAAACCGCTTCCACTAAGAGTTTTAGTCGAACAATATAAAACTGGCATGTAATTCTCTGAAAATCTAAATTGCAAATTTAACCTGGAGTTGAGTCAAAACAATAAACATTTTGCCCCGGGGGTGGAGGCATCATGGACATATTGATCAGGTTTGAATGTCATTTTTGATATTTTCAGGGGACCAACTATGACTTTCCTAGAAGTTGGCTTTTACCTGTTCTAGAGAGAACTCTGTAATACTGAGTTGAGTTCTTCACAAATATTGTCTTTCCGCTTGCAGCTAGTTGAAAGACAAGATGTAAGTTTTCTTGAATAGTCCAACTTAAGTTGCAAACGAGGAGGGATTTTTTTTAGGATACAATTTCTCTCAAATGCACTCAATCGGTTTTTGTAGGGGCCCACCCACGAGAACGTTTCGAAGGTTAATTGGACAAACAAAGCATGAAAGAAAGAAAACCGCAACCTTGTTTGAACTTGCCTGATATCGTAATCATGCTTATATAGGAAAACCATGCTTTGAATTTATGTCATTTGCATGACAGAAATTACTTAAAGGCATCATCTTATGCATAAAGGACGGTATTCGGCTTATTACTTCAGGTGTGATTAAGACATGGTAGCATCCCAATATGCAAAAAAACCTGGGTTACGAAAAACATGAGGGACTTCCTCGGGAATGTCCTAAATCTCGGAAAGGAGAACCGTACAAGGAATAACTTATACAAATCCGTACAATGAGCGATTTCCTTACACCAATTGTTGAATGGAACTGAAATATAGCTTTCCTAGGAGAAGGGGAATGCCCCAAAAATACCTATTTTTAGCACCCCTAAAAGATGAAATGGGCTCGACCAGTGACCCAAGGTCACAACCCTGTAGGCCATTACTCTTCCTCAATTCCTTTTGGCTAGCGTCAAGACGGACGCATCGCAGCTCGTTTTGGCAGTCCAAGAAACTGAGCTATTGATACTGGACTGCTAGTGTCTCAAAGGAATACTGCCTACTACTATATACCTTAAATATCTGGATATTTATTGGATTATTATTGGATATAAAGCGCTCTACCTGGTCGAAATATACGGAGCTTTTTCCACGGTCCCATCGGAGAAAGCCCCACTTTTATTTAGTATCCTTTTTGCCGCCGTTCGGTCATGTGATCTGTGTCTTAGCGGGAAAGGAAAAAAGCGAAAAACAAAGGCAGCCATTGCACGCACATGTTGCAGAGTGCTTGGGGATGCCTTGACATGTGTGCGTTGTTGTTATTTTTAGGTAGGAAAACTGCCTGCTATCAATAAAGCTTGGCTGGTGTTGTTATATTATTTTATTATATTGTTGTGGTATATTAATAAAATATGTCGAAATGTGTTTGAAAAAATCTCATTTAACCGTTGGGACTTCAGTTACCGAGTTGGTTTTTGTTAGTCCCGACGTTGCGTCCAGGGAGTCCTCCACGGCACGCTTTTGTAATTTTCTCCGGTTTGGTGCGCACGCTATTACATCTAGCAACTCACGCTCACCCCGTTATGTCGCACAATTTGCGTACGTGCCCCGCTTCCCATTCATTCATGGGACCCATTCTTCTTTGTGTCAAACCAAGGCAGTGCTCCTGACTGCTTCCTGCCCCAGCCGGTGTGCTCCTCTTTTTGATCGACTGTCGGACGTTCAAGGGGTGACCATTGAGCATGGGTAACGCCTCTAGTGTGCGCCCACGAAGAAGGGGGGCGGTAGTCGGGCTCCGGTCCGGCGTTCATCCAAGGCAGCCGCCGCTGCCTTGGGTGCTCCCGAAGGTTGGAGTTAGTAGCTTCGGCTGTTCGCAGCATGTTAGCGGAGTTAAACTCGGGTCTCATCTTATAGTATGGCACAGGCTGCGGTCGCAGGTTCAGCCCTAGGGGCCTGTCCGGTGCAGGGCATCGCGGTCTGCTCTGCCAATTCCCCAGGGGGGTTGGCGGCTGGGGGCATTCCGGTGGTGGTCAGAGGTGATGGTGGTGCCCAGGTGGCCCGGGCTGATCCATCGCGTTGATGTCCACACCTAACGTGGTTACCGGTGTCTTCGGGCACCCTAACCACGACCACGGTGGTCATTCACTTCGAAGGTGTTATACAGCAACCCTGGGGCGTTGGATTCGGTGGTCCCTTGGCGGGGACGCCGCAGGTGGTTGACTTCGCTCACTGGCAGCCCATGCAGTTGCACCTAAGCTGCATACGCACCACTGTACAGGGGCCCTTCGGGGCGTGGCGTGTGGTGCTCCGCCGGGGTTGGCCCCCACTGATGCCCCAGCTGACTCGGTCGGGCCTCTTACGCGGTACGTCCTGCTGAGGTCACGGGTGCTGGGTTATCCTGCACCTGTTTCCGTGGCGGGTCCGCCTATGGCGGGGGACCCGGGGGTGCCCCGCCGATGGCGTTTCCTGCGGGGCAGCCTTCGTGGCTTACCCCCGCGGGGACTCAGTACCCGCTGCAGCCTAACTTCTCAGGTTACGCTGAGTCCAAACCGTGTTGCAGTACCACGAGGTGGGTCATCCTGCGCTAAGTTCCCGATACGGTTTCAGCCGTTACGGCACAACCCGTGGGTGTTTCCTGTTCTCGGCGCTCCCGTGGAGACATCCGGGGCTTGCCTCCACGGGGGGCTTCAGTACAGCTGCAGCATGCAACTCTCCAGGGTTGCGATGCGTGCCTGGCGTTTTTAGATATGTCGCTATAAGTATCTCTTCGCGGGTTGAACGATAGCTCCGGGCGGGAGCTACTCCTCCCTTTCATAGGGTCTCACCACTCGGATTCGGTGATTGGACTTGGGTTGAGGCTTACAATTACATCCTCTTTGCAGAAGTCTACTCCTCACAGGCGGAGCGCATGCATGGTGGCCCGAGTATCAGACGTAGGTTGGACATTGATTTTAGCGAATTCCTTAACCACTGCAGAATGGTTAACACTCTTAAGGGGCGGATGTTGCCTGTGAGTGTTGCTTGTCCGTCTTCGTTGGTGTTGACTTTAACCCACGGCTGCAGAAAGACCAGTCTCACATTGCCGGGGATGTCGCGTAGCTCTGGCTCAAGGGGAGTGACGTTAGAGAGCGTAGGTATCGGGCGGTTCTCTCGGGTTATCCAAGTATGCTATTGGACAGGGCTCCCCGCGGTGAGGGGAACCAGCCTAGCATGGGTGAGATCACCCCTTATCTGGATGGCATTGTTGCCTTGCCTTGGGGTGTGTGAATCCTCTCAGACTTGTGTAGTCCACTGGGGGTTAACGCGGAATTATTAACCGAAGTTGATATAGCCTCTCGTGCAGGGCCCCTACACCCTCTGGATGGGGTGGGACCCTGCATGCAGGGTCCCCCCATCCTCTGGGATGGGTGTGCTGGGGTGCTCATGCCCTGACAAGGTGGCGGGACTAGAAAGACTAGGACTGGAGCGTGAGGGCCCCATCCTGCCCCGATTCGCTATGGCTATGGCTTTGCAGACCAAGCTTCGTCGGAAACACAGACCTTAGCCTTTGTCACACTGGCAACCCCGGCGGCTCTCGACTGTGATGCCCCGGTATAGCCCTGTTTCCTTCCCGGTGCTAATCTGGGCCCATTCCGTGACCAACACCATCGGGGACCTTTGCGGACTACGCTGGGATGATGATAAGGGAAGGAGAGAGGACATATAGGAATTGCGAACTGTGAGGACCCAGGTCCTGGCTCTTAGGCTCTGACTGTTTAGGCTTATACTGCTACCTAGCCTTGTCCGCTGTCTCCCTTGGAGGCGGAACATTGTGAACTTGGGCTATGAGGTAGCTTAGCTGACTCCCCTCAATGACCCGGGATAAGATGTAAGGCGTAATAGCGTCTCGTTTACCAGAGCCGGGGGCGGGGCCATAGTGACAGTTGCCCTCTGCGTGGGGGTCAAGACCTTGTGATTCCGCTTGGTGTGATGCATGTGATGATACTGCGTTATTTGGGTCTTTAGCCCCCGATTTCCTTGGAACGGTAGTGGCCTTTAGCCTTGGGGGTCCTTGGACCCTCCGCTTGGCCTAGGCCTTGGGGCTTTCATCGCCTAGCCTGAGCCTACTCGACTTAGAACCTTCATCATCCCCTAGGGCGGATTTTCGGCTAAGCTGACCTGTGTTCTTTCCATGCCAGCTTGCCTGGACCCATTGCTCGGACCCTAGTCCAGGGCCATAGACATGGCCTATTGCATAGGGATGAGCTATGACCTACTTGGTGTGTTACATTAAAACAATTCGGAGGCTTTTTTGAGGGCCGGTGTCGCGTCTAACGTGGCCTCTACAGGGATTCACTGGGCTGGACTAGGCCTGGGGTAGGAGGCTTTTATGTCCATTCCCCCCTTGGTCTTTACCCCACGTAAGGGGAACTGAAACATCGAGTATCTTGGATGCTTTCCCTGTTGCCCATCAGCTACACTCACTTTAGTGTGGCGCAGAGAGAAATCGGTCTTATACATGCCGGCGGTGCCCTCTGGGCCTAGCCTGATCTGGCCGAGGGGTTCTCGGGCTTTGGTCATTCAGTCTTGACGCGGCGGCTCGGGTTCCCTCATGGGGCTGGCTCCCGACCCCGGTGGAGCCCCTCGCACCCTGGGACTCTTGTTGTCATGGGAGCTGGTGGTTTGACTCTGTTGCCTAACCTTACCTGTGCCTACCAGGCCTATGATCGCCCCCTTGGGGCTAGCCCCTTGAGGTCTTTCGACTTTTGCCTGAGAAGCGAACCATCAGCACAAATGTTGGGAGTCTGGTGTCTTGGACGGGATGGCGTCCAGTCTCAAGCGTGTCGCGGAGATAGGGGGCTGCGCACTTGACAGGTTCTCGCCCACAATCATTAGGACTCAAGGCGCTGACTTAGAATGGTCTGATGTCTCCTCTGGGGGATTGGACTCGGGAAATTAGCGTTGGCCGAGTCCAGGCCTAGACGTTGCGGGCCGATCGTCCGGGCACTAGTTGGGGCTAGTCCGGGCCTTCTATTTCCCAAATGAGTGGTAGAAGGAGAGGAAAGGCGAAGGAGAAGTTGGGCCTAGTAAGGTCGGGAATTAGCGTTGGGCGCTGTCGGCATAGAGAGTGGTTCGGGGCTTCAGGCAGGGTGTGACTCCCGATTCGTCGGGGTCTGTCTTGAGGGGGTTCCCCCCTCAGCGCGGTTTTCAGGTTCCCGTTGTTCGATCTCTTCCCTTGCGGGGTTTTCTTCTTTGCACAAGCTTCGGTCCACACGGTGACCTGCCTAGCTGGGAATCCCTGCGGACGATGGGGTATTCCCTGGTTTGGTGGGTTCTCGAGAATCGCCTTCACTGGCGGTTTCTCAGTTGTTCTGGATTGCATGGTCCTGTCTTCCCGCCGTGCCTTGCGATTGGATATTGCTTTTTCCCCTTGGTACACTCGGGTTCCTGGGGGACCGCGACGTTTTCCGGTGGATGATCTGGCATCTGATGATCTTTACGATCTGGGAGCCCGTGACATGGTGGTCTGCCACACTTCGACTGGGAGTTTGATCCCCTTTTTCTGTCGGTTTCCAAAAAGTCTTGTGACCTGGATTAGAGTCGGTTGGGAGCTTCTCAGCTCACACGTTTGGAATGGAATGTCTCTAGGGCGTTTTCCCCCTGTTGTGAGTCATTATTCCATGTATGACCGAATCTAGCAGGTTGGTGGACGAGCTTGGTTACTCAATATTACCTTCGTAGCCGTATTGGTGCGGCGGTGCTTGTCTGGGATGACACGCCGCTCATTCCTCGGTGTTAACTTATCGAGGGCTTTGGGATTCCTTAGTACGGGTATTATCGCCAGTCTCGGGTAGCCCCTCTCTGGTGGCTCTCTTCACTTTCTTTCCTTGGCCGAGATATCGTGTCGAAGCCCCTGTCGATGACCGCGGACTCTTCTTGGTGGCATCCTTTGCCGTAGCCCGGAGTTCGGCTACGCCGGGCGGCTACTTAGTTGCCCCCATCCGATATCGATTTGGCGTTCGTCCAGAAGTTCCTCAAGAAATAGGGGAGGATATTCTGTTCTTTTACAACTTTGTCACCTGCTCTATGCTTGCAGTCGCCATGAACGTTAGGCTTCTCTTCGGGCTTCCAGAGAGCCCCAGTTCGCGGGCTCTCGGCTAGGGGGCTCTCGGGGGCTGACTCGTGTTTCGCGGAGCACATAACCTCTGGGTTTTCCCCTCTGTTAGACTTCTCGGGGGGCTTCGCCCAAAGTTGGTAGACACGGTTGGGAACAGCGGACTTGCATCTGGCGACCCAGATCGGGGAGTGCTTTAGTTTATCATTAACTAGCCTGACTGCTCTTCGGTTTTTGCACGGTTATGGACAAGGAGTGGCATCCCGGCTATGGAGCGATCGGGTCCTTCTGCCTCGTTCTTTCCCTCGGTTGTTATGTCTACCTCTGAGTCCGAGGCCCTGAATAGTCCCTGCCATCTCCTGGCCTGGACAGCCTGAGAGATGAGACTTTTCGCCCCTTATTTTGAGGCCTTTGTTAGCTCGTCTTTGATCATCCGTTGTCTGGAATTTTTCGGTCGACTAGCTCACCTACCACAGCTCAAGGTTGTTTGGTTTTCGTCATTCGGCATGACGTTGAGCTTGAGTTCCATTGCACTTCCTGTAAGGAGTTCTGATCCTGACCCGAAGCCTAGTTCCATCTTGGGATATGAGTTAGTTTTCTCGGGAGTCTCTTGCCGCGAAGAACCCCCCCAAATTTATACTTTGGGTGCGGTCGTGCGCCTCTAGTCTCGCAACCGTTAGTACTCTTTCGCGCGTCCCCTCCGGCTGCTGAATTAGTCGGAGATTTCCTTTCCTTGGTTAGCTTCTTCTCCCGGCGAAAGGGTCGGACTCTTATCTTCAGCCCATTCATCGCGGGCGAGGACATTTGAGCTTCATTCAGTCATCTCAAAATTTTATCAAAAGGGATATAAACCCACTTGGCGTTAATATGTGGTGTTCTGATAGAGACCACTCTCTAGGTGGGTACAGACTCCTCTGTTTTTTTTGAGTTAGGCTTACTTTGCCCCCGCGTCTTTACGCGGGTTCGCTCTGCGCTTCTATGGTTCCCTCTCGGATCCGCAGTTGTTTGCTAGGTTGTGAAGCCTCATGGTTCACGGCCATTTGAAGAAAGGGTGACCATATGTGCCTTGTCCAAGGCCTACGGTCGCGCACTCCTAAGTCTACTCAGAGAACTCTTCCTCTCGCCTATTCCTTAGGCTGGTTTTTCTATGCGGGATTCTCGCCTCTGGCTCTCCTCCAAAAAAACTTTGGCCAGCTCATGTAAACACATATAAAGTCTAAGGTCACTACTCTCCCTTGGTGTACTCCACTGTCTAGGCGTGAGTTATTGGGCTTCTTGACTTTTAGGAATCTAGATTCCATGTGTTTTGCTGCCCTCTGGCTGTTTTGCGTTAAACCTTTGACGGCTGCATCCTATGAGCCCGCTCCTGGAAATTCATGTTCCCCTCAGACGAGTTGAGCCAGTCTGGTGTTACATTCAACCAGGTGCGATTAATTGATATATGTCAGTCAACCTTTGGGTTTGCTAACGCGAAATCAGTCAGTGTAATTGATTTAGTCAAAACACATTATGTTGTATTAAATCATATAACTGAGCCTGCATTTCTTTACAATGTGGACTTCCCGCTTCCAGGCACGCCCCACAACATGATATTTGCATGTGTCCGCCTGTGGGCCTCTGAGCCAAAAAGGAGAAGTGCGGAAGAGTAATGGACGAAAGCTGGTGTGACCTGGGGTCCACTGGCTCGAGATGACTGTTTTATAAATAGCGTATTTTGGGGAAATTCACTTCTCAGAAGGAAATGCATATATTTAGTCAAATTAGGAAAGGAAATCAGGCTCTCAGTTATGATTTATAAAACATAATGTGTTTTTGATAATGTACGCTATAAAAATAATTGGTGCAACACAAGTGCGTTCATGGAAAAACAGCAATTCTTATATCTAACCATAAAATGAAATATAAATAAACATTTTGACGACCATGCGCTATTTGAATTGCGCGCTAGTGTATATGGGATACATATACGTGTTATGCGATACCCGACGGCACAGTAGCGTCATTACACCTTCACACGTGTGCTTTCATAATGAATGTATTTCACTATGGCCCATGTGTGACGACAACAACGCTGCCGACCGTATCGCATAACACGTTATACAATAGCGCGAATTTTAAAAGCGCATGGTTAGACTAGATGGTTTTAATATCATGGTTAATATAATTCGTTTTTCGGCTCTCTTCACTTTCTTTTCTTTTCCTTGGAGATATCGTGTCGAAGCCACAGTGCTGCCCCGCGGTCATCTTCTTGGTGGCATCCTTCTGCCCGTAGCCCGGTTCGGCTACCGGCTACTTGTTTGCCTCCTCGATATCGATTTGTCGTTCGGGGGTCCAGAAGTTTCTCAAGCTAGGATCATTCTTGTTCTTTCTAACGACGTTTGTCACCTGCTCTCTCATCGCTTGCATCGCCACTGCGTTTAGGCTTCTGCTCGGGCTTCCCGAGCATTAAGCAGGCTCTCGGCCCCGGTCGCCTCTCGGGGCTCGAAAACCTCGTGTTTCTGCGGAGCTAACCTCTGGTTTTTTCCCCTCTGGTAGACTTCTCGTTGGTTCTCCCCCTTTGTCTACCTTTCGGGCCAGATTTGACTCTGACCCGATCTGGGGGAGTGCTAGTTTATCATTAATCTAGCCTGTGACTGCTCCTTCGGTTGCCCGTTCTGGCACTGCGGCTCCCGGTATTTTTGCGGAGTCTGCCTCGTATCTTTTCCTCTGTTGTTTTCTGTCTACCTCTGAGTCGAGGCCTGAATCGTCCCTGCCTCTCCTGGCTGTGACAGCCTTAGGTGGAACTTTTCGCTTATTTTGAGGCTTTGTTATCTGTCTCTGATCGTCTCCCGTTGTCTGGATTTTGTCGGTCGACTAGCTCAGCCTTCCACAGTCTAGGTTGTTTGGTTCGTTCTTCGGTGATGTTGGTTCGTTCCGTTGACTCCTGCGAGGCGTCCGTTTCTGACCGAAAGCTAGTTCCCTCTGGGATCTGAGTTTTTATTCGTCGAGTCTCTTGGCGAAGCCCCCAATTATCCTTTGGGTGCGGCGTCGCTCTATTCCTCGCCTTTATACTCTTTCGTGTCCCCTTCCTCCCGGACGAATTAGCTCGGAGATTTCCTTCTCCTTGTAGTTTCTTCTCCCGGGTCAGGGTCGGCCTTATCTCTCAGCCCTTCATCGGGGCTGGGACCTTTAGCCTTCCTTCATCCTCTCACCCTTTATCTCCCCGGGCCTTCTACCCATTGGGTTCATCTGTGGTGTGTCTGATCGGACCCCCTCTCTAGGGGCCCGCCGCCTCTTTTTTTTTGGTAGGCGTCGTTGCCCCGCTTCTTTACGCGGGTCCGCCATGCGCTTCTCTGGTTCCCTCTCGGATCCGCAGTTGTTTGTCAGGGCTGTGAGCCTTGTTCTCCGCCTTTGCCGCAGGGTGCATCTGGCCCTTTGTCCAAGGCCTACTTCGCATCACATTCTCCTCAGAGCTTTCCTCTCGCCTATTCCTTAGGCCTATGGTTTTTCTCTGAGGGATTCTCGGCTCTGGCTCTCCGCCAAAAAACCTTTGGCCAGGTCATTTAAACACATTATAAAGCCTAATGTCCTATTACGCAACCCTTCACCCTTGGTGTACTCTCCAACTGTCGAGGTGAGTGATTGCTTCTTGACTTTTAGGAATCTAGATCCATGTGTTTTTTGTGCTCTGGCGGTTTTTGGTCAACCTTTGACTGCATCCTATCGAGCGCTCCTGAAATAATCATTTTCCAACCTCCGACTGAGTGAGATCCCAGTCTGGGTGTTACAATTCATCGGGGTTAATGCATATATTATGCAGGTCAACCATTGGTGTAAAGGAAATCAGCTCAGTGTCATATTTAGTCAAAAACACATTATGTTTTATATCATATAACTGAGGCCTGCTTTCCTTTCCACTGTATGACTGGCCCGGCTTCCAGGCCCCCGCCCCACACATGATATGTGCGATGTGTCCGTGTGGGCTCTGAGCCAAATCGGAATTGGGAAGATTAATGGCCCGACGGGTTGTGACCTTGGGTCCTGTACGGATGTGTTAAATAGGTATTTTTGTGGGGCCATTCCACTTCTCAGAAGCGAAATGCATATATTTCAGTCAAACATTGGAAAGGAAATCAGGCCTCAGTTATGATTAATAACATAATGTGTTTTTGACTAATGTACCTATAAAAATAATTATTGAACACAAGTGGTTTTTCATCATGGAAAACAAATTATACTAAACCATAACAATGAATAAATAACTTTTTGACTGACCAATGCGCTATTTGAATTTCGCGCTAGTGTAATGGGATATGTATAACGTGGGAGCGATGTACCGACGGCACAGTAGCATATACACTTCACACGTGATGCTTTCATAAGTTTACTATGGCATGTGGACGCAAACGTGCCGACCGTTAGCGCACATAACACGTGATACAATTAGCGGCGAATGTTAAATAGCGCATGTGTTAGACAGATTTCGTTTTAATTACTGGTTAATATAATTCTGTTTCACTTTGAAACTACTCGATATGTGGTTAATATTATTTTAACAGAGTATGTTGTATAATATTATTAGTTGTACAAGGTTATCCTTTAAAGATATGATGATTTTGGCAACCAGTGTTTGAAGGTTGTATAAGTTTGGCTGAGGTGATGAAGATTTCTATTTACTAATATTATTTTTTTTGGATGAAAGAGAAAATGTTATCGAAAAATGATTAAGGCAATTGTTCGTTTAACAACTGTTTGAAAAAAGTTCATTCATTATGCCAAATCAGAGTAAAATGAATAAAAGCAACACAGTTTTTGACAAAGAATTTGTTTTAAAAAAAAAAAAAAAAAAAAATATTCTATACAAATTTTAGGAAATTTCATTGCAGGCAAACATATTTTCTTTAAAAATTTAGTTTTACACATATATCCATTAACATATAAATTATGGCCGTTGTAGGCCTTTTTGGCAAGAGAAATTCTTGCAATTGATTTTTCTGATTTACACAGGAACATTGTGGCATGCCCATATTTTGACACCACTGCTTCCCAATTTGATTTATCAACAAAGGAGACAATTCTTAGGGTCAAATAGCTGTGCTTTTGTCATACTGAGTTGGCCAATTAAGTGAATTGTTGTATACCCATGCTTTCGTAATCTGTTAAATTAAAGGAATGTAAAGTAAATATGAATACAGCGAGTTGGTAGCTCCCAAAAGAGTAACATTTAATTGTAAGAAAGTGAACAGTATACTCTGATTTCAAGGAATTACTATGACTTAGAAATCTTACAAAAAAAAGAGCTGGCAGATGTATCAGCAAAATTTGAAAACACAGTTGGTGACGTTTTAGCCTGTCTGTTCCTGCATAATGTACAGCAACTATGCAGTTTTCTGTCAGTGTGGGCCCCATTTATATCAGTTGCTCTTGTTCTTTAAGTAATGTAAAATTGCTGCAATCTTACATGAAGGCTCGTCCTTGTGAAATGCCTGTCAGTTCAGTGAGGTAATGAAAAATACTAGAGTGGATAAAGCTGAATCATTAAATTGTACAATCCCACCTTGGGATTGTTATAAATATGGGAAAGCATGACCCACTAGTAAGGTATTAGCCTTTTTAAACTCTCCGTCAAAATTCCTTTTATCTCGGCAAGGATACGCCCGCATTCCCACCAGACAGAACCAAGACAACGCGCAAAGGAAATACAAAGATGCGTGTTACACGCAGCAACCCTCATGTGCGTATGTAGACGCCTGTTTGAGAAGAGGAATTGTGACAGCGATTGTAGTGTGGTTTCCCTGGTCTATCTTGACAGGGTCATATGTTGATATTTTATCGAGTTATTATTTTTGAATTTAACTGTAGAAAAGCTATTGATTGAAATTAGAATTGGTTTCCCCCATGCTTCAGTTGGAGAGTTATGCAACTGAACCATGATATACCCGTCCTTTGGTGGGGACGTTAAGCCACCGGTCCCATGTACAGCGAGCAATTTACCTTGTACTGCATATATTACAGCCAGTTTTGAAAAGAGTAGAGGATTACCCCCTGGCTGTCCCAATCAATCTTGGTGAATGGATCCCAATGGAAATAAGCTTCCTCTAGGCTTTCTTGATCCAGGGAAATTGTCCAAATAATTACGTAAAAATGATTGGAGAGATATGATTTTATTGTGGATTAATATCGTTTTGTAAAACAGCATTCCTTTAAACCGTAATTTTAAAAAAGCATCTCCACCAGCAGTAATGGCAACCCTTCGGATCGCTGGAATCCAACCACAGTAATCGGCTGCATGCTTGTTATTGCAGGTGTGACATTTACACTATCGAGAATTTAACAGGAAAAATGTTAGTGATACACTGTCAGTTAGCAGCAAGGTCTCCAAAGGGGTATATGTCTGACCGGCAGTAAGCAGCAATCGTAAATGTTGGGTCTCCAGGGTATAAATGTCAGACTGGCAGTTAGGAGCAATCCATATACTGTAAAGCATGTTAGGGTAAATGTCTGACGGCAGTGATAGGCACTCATTCTCTAAAAGGGTTACACGTTTGACTTGCTAGTTAGGAGCAATCCGTTTTTTCGTTCGTGATCTCCTGTGAGGGGGTTTAATGCAAGCAGTTATCAGCAAAGAGGCTGTTGTCAAGGAAAAAACCTCCAACCGACAGTTAGCAGCAACAGCAACCCTTTGGCATCACTAGACGTTGACCAGCAAAAAATTGGCAATGAAAAGATTGCAATTGCCGATAATTGCCGCTCTCGGACGGTAGGGTTAATTTAAGTTATTTTTCCGAAAGGTGAATAACAATCCACTATGGTAAATGTGTATGTAAGTGCCAAGTCAAATCCTTCATATTTTAAGTTGCTGAATATGAACGGTAAAGGGCGCAAAGTTGGAAAGCAAAAAACTTTTTATGACGTCTACAGTCTCAGGTGTGGTCTTTATTGCCAGGGTTCTGTTAAGGTTGCCACTGATGTGGCACGCCTGCAAGGGGCATTGCTGCATCCTGGGATCGGCTTGAGTGATAGGCCTGACTTAAGGTCAGATGTGTGTGCAGGTTTGAGGCATCTGTATCACATTCAAAATATGGAGAATGGTAAGATTGAATTCTTTTCATCCAAAATGTTGAGAGGGATGGTGTGGATATTTGACAGAAATGTATGGCATGGGAACATTAACAATTGAAATTTTACATAAAAGTGTAAACTGTAATTGTTTGCTTTCTGCGTGCTTTGTTGTGGGACGTAAAAATACCAGGTGGTTATCAGTTACTAACACAACTGTTTGCGAAGTTTCTGTTCTTAGTATAAACCCAGAATAAAATCCAATGATATCAACAGCAACAAATTTTGAAATCCAATTTGGATATCTGCATTGCACATAGCGGACATCTGGAAAATTAAGGAAACTTTATTCAGGCAATATAGAAGGTACTTAAAATGTGCAAATAATGACCTTTGTAGGCCTATATGGCAAGATTTTTTTATGGATGTTTCTGATCTCTATTGCATGCTGCCACCTATTATCGGGTTGTCAAAATTGTTGCCACTGCTTGTGCAATGTATTTGGCATATCAAGTTCAACTTTGCATGTTGTTGTTGTGCGCCCAAAACTCCTTGTGCACACAATTCAGCTTGTGGCCCATGCAGGGCCACACCAGGAGTGGGGTGCAGGGGTGGTGCAAGTAAAACCCCCCCAAAGCTCCAAAAGTAAAAAGGTCCACACAATGATGTGTGCGAGCAAAGCGAGCTAGGAAAAATAGGGGTTTTAGGCTTTTGTTGGGCAAAAAGGGCAATATGTAGGAAAAAAGGTCCACTTTTGCCAAAATTTAACACCCCCCTCTATATGTGAAAAGGTCCCATATTGGGAAAAGGTCCAATTTTAGAAAAATCTGCACCCCCCAGAAAAAATCCTGGCTACAGTCGCCCATGCTTGAATGGCTTGAATTGATTTATCTCCTTATTTATGAAGCACATTCAAGACCTTCAGTTTCTTTGTTTTCTGCAAGTGATAAATAGATTATAAATCGAAAGTACCCCATTCAGTATTCAGTGTGGTTATTTCCTGGTATTAAAGGTGCATATTCTAATTCAAGTGTACCATGTTTTCTACTTGAGTTTGAGGGTCTGGGACACTCATATGTCCGACAACCAAATTTGCCGTTTTGATGATAGTCGATAAAGCACAATGCCAGATCTACTGGTCTATGTATATATTCATAATTGTTATGCCAAAAACACATTTTACCTAAGACTTTAGGAAAGAAATGCATTGGAAGCTGCAATTTCAGGATGACAATACAAAAATTGTTCTTGGTTCATCTGGTATAAAATCAGAACAACTTCCGACCAAGTCCGGGGTCCTAAAGACAATCAGAACGCATACCTTTACTTTAACATGCCTTCTTGTTGGTACAGAGGGAACAAACTTTTACAATTTTTCATCCTTCTCAAGGACGCTACCAAGGAAATTCCAGTTTGCCAAGAATTATATGCCTATTCTCTTCAATTTGTAACCAACTGGCACCCACCCCCCAAGAAAGACAGCTCGTGTTATACTGTCTGTTAGAAACTGTCAAGGTTTACCTCAAGATTGCCGATGTCCAGGTGAGTTTCTTTGACACACTGTATGTGAAAAAATGCATAGGTGTCGGTGTATGCATTTTATCATGGAATAATTCAAACCACTCCACGTTTACCTAGTCAACACTAGATATCTCCAATGCGCAGGGAACCGTTCAACTAAATTTTAATTTATGTTACAATGCAAGAAAATACACTAAATACATGATTACATTTACAATGATTTCCTCTCCATACACCCTATTCAACTGGTCTTTGATCCTTGTGTTTAGTATAATGGGTAAGACTTCACATATTTACATAAAAAGTGAATTTTTAACCATCTTTGATGATTAAAAGCAGGCACTACCGTTAAGGCTTAAAGCACGATGGTTCTCAATAGGCGGGCCAAATCCGGCCCTCCACTTTGGCCCTCTACTTGCTCTAAAATATAAAGGGAAACCAGAATTTCAGGTGTATTTGGCCCTCAAGTAGGGAACTTTCAGACGTGTTCGGCATTCTCTCGCCCTTCAGCTAATATAATTGAGAACCCCTGGGCTTAAATCATTAAGTGTATTGGCCTCACTGATAAATCTGCCATAGGTTTTTTGTGTAAAAGGTATGGTTTATGTTCTTTTCAGGTCCTAGTCACCATGGCTAGAGGCAGGTTGAAGGAATTGCCGTATTTTTTTGAAAATGAGCCTTTGTTACCTAAAGAGCATTTGTTAGACTTAACAGATTGAAATCCTTTTCACAATCTTCCTTCACAGCTTGTGTGTAGCCTAATGGACAAGCTAGAGAACAAACTGAAGTCAGATGAGAAGAGCAAACATCCACTGATGGATCTTGCCATTGCAATGGTACCATACCTAGACCAGCAACATACACAGAATATATACACACTGGTGCAGCCACTTATAGAGGTAGGCCTTTATTTCTACATATTGAGTTATGCATTATTTTATTTTTATGCTGGCTTCTTCTTCTTGCGTATGTGGCAGCAGCTAAATATGTTGTAAACATTGGAGCCAGCTCACTGTTGATTGGTTGGGGTTGAGAAATCTATGTCCACTGGTGGACGAAAGGTAGGGCACTCATTGAGAATGTGATCCACAGTCTGTGATGGAGAACCACATTGGCAGGCTGGCAATGACCGCAGCCCCCATCGGTGCATGTTGCTGTTGAAGCGACCGACTCCTGTGCGAATCCCGTTTAAGGTGACCCATTCCTTGCGTGGGAGATTGCTGCCAGGTGGTAGTTCTGTCTTAGGTCTGCCTCTGTCTGCCGAGTTGGTGTGATTCCTTGACAGTGTTATGCAGCAGGTGCTTGTTTTCCAGCAGGGCCTTATTCACTAGTTTATGCTGGCAGTATAATGGGTTGAAGGTCAGTCAAGTATTACACTCAGTGTCACTTAACTTCATGTTATAGATGTAGTAGATAGTAGCTAGTAAAACAAAAGTTTTAAATCCGGTTTTGTCCCCGCAACCGGGGGTGACCGGATTCACCTCACATTCGTAGCAATCGCCCTTACTCCCTCCTTCCACTTCACCCGATCAATGCATCCCCCATCCTCAACCCAACCATCCTACTCTCCTCCTTCACTTGCTTCCTCCATGTCCTCTTTGGTCGGCCCCTCTTCCTCAAACCACCCACCTCGACCTCCAAAGCCCTTTTTAAAACATGCTCCTCATCCTTCCTCAGCACGTGCCCATACCATCTTACACCTTTCCCCTTCGCCAGTCAGTCAGCCGCCTATTCCAAACCCAACATCTGCATCAAATCCTCAGTCTTCTTCCTATCCATCAATTTCACACCACACATTGCTCTCACCATTGCTCTCTCTGCCCTTCTCAAAATCCCCATCCCTATCAGATCCTGATACATTAACCCTTTACCTGGACCCATGCTTGGCAAGTTCCTGGGCCTTGCACACCAAATACTTTAGTGATAAAGATTGACAATTACTGACCTCCCATCTGCAAACTTGTGTGGGAAGACCAGCCGATATTGGGTTGCAGTTTCATTGAAAAACAGCCCAAGACATTAGGTCTGGAAATCAGGGCAGGTTCCGGCCAGAATTGGCTATGTCTCGAAAGCTTCGGCAATCGTTCAGCATCACTGGGCTAAAACTATGAAGCGAATCTGTGCTAGAAGTAGCCCAAAGTTCCAGCAAAGGGGATAATAAAATTGACAAGATACCACAGTCCTTTGAAAGGCTCATTATGGCAAAAGCAATAAAACAAAATCCTGATTTTTGTTTTCCTTAAAAATATAGTTTTCATAAATCTCTGTGAAGATTGAGCAGTAGAGAGTATTATATAATAATGTAATATAGTGGTCCTTTGGTGTGCTGTTAATGCGGCAATACTTATGTAAACAATTGCCGGTGATTGACTAGAGGCCAACTACCTCACTTTTGCGATATAAAAAGTGAGAGAGCTTATCTAACCAAACAATGACAGACCAGTTTTGACCCATAAATGCCAAGAAATTGCCAATTATGAACAAGGTCTATATGCCATGATACTTGCCATGGGTTTTTTGATTTCTGCACTGATGATGAAAACAGCCGGGTCTTCTTTAAAATTAGTTAACAAGGAATTACCCCTGGAATTTATGATGTGCTTCAAACATTTAGTCACATAGCAAGAGAAACTCGACCTCCAATATCACCACATTTCTGCTACTTTTAAATGATCATATAAACTGTTAAACTGACATATGCCTAAGATAGCATTCATTTTTCTGTTCAACTCACAGAGCAGAGACCACACTATACAGAAAAAGGCCTACCGTATCCTGGAGCAGATATGCGAAGGCACCTCAGAATCCAATAGGAAGTTTGTGGAGACAAGGATACAAGAATTACAGGGAGTGCTAGTCAAATCCCTGTCCAGTTCCTCACCATCATCTAAAGCTGTGAGTTTTTACACAATTCTTTCCTATTTACAGGTTGTGCATTTGTTATTAAAAATCATCATATGACTTGCAATACGGGGTGGGGGATTTTGGGTTTTCTGACCGGATGGTAATCTTTCAGAGATGTAATTTTCCGGAAGGAAGGAAATTTCCGGATTTGGGCGCCATAAATAAATAAAAATTCGGAAATGTAAAAAAAAAAAATTTTTTTTTTTTTTTTTTTTTTTTTTTTTTTTTTTTCAATTTCTGAGATCAAAGTGTTCATGATAAAAGGTATAACTGCATCAAAAACACAAGTTTTTAAGTACCAATTTATTTTGTAGACGGGGTCTTTGTAACTTAAAATCACGAAGAAAATCACTTTCCCCGTACTTCACAGGCTGCTAACGTAAAATTGGCCATTCACGTCGGTTCAAATTTTGGATTTTCACGGAATGAGACTGCCTCCTCTTTAATCTCTGATCTTGAACCAGAAATTTTTTACCATCACGCGCACTCTATATAAAATAAATAGCGCATAAATATTCTATGGTGTTAAAGGCTTACGATAAATATACGGTCAATTTTCTGTCCATAACTGGTGAAAACAGTTTGCTGTACATAAATTTTACCATTACGAGTACTCTTTGATTGCCTTGTAATTTTTTTGCGTCACAAAATGTGCGCGTAGATTAAAGGAGGCGCACTAACCGCGAGCGTGCATGGAGTGACGCATATCTACTCGTACATCATTGTGGGATAGGAATTTTCGGTAAAAAATGATTTTCTTAGGAAAACCAAAAATCCGCGTATTGCATTATAATGTCATATTTTTGTGTTGCTATCCTTTTTAAAGTTTCTTAAGATGGATACTTGCAACTTTAAGCAAGAAAAAATGGATAATGTGATTTCCTTTTCCAGTACATGTTACTGATATTTGCATAGATTGTACCACAACAATCTGTCAGGATTATTGCTAAACTCTCCGTCATAATTCCGTTTCTCTGTGTCAAGACTACGCCGGTATTCCCGCCAGACAGAACCATGACAATGCGTAAGGAAATACATAGTCTGTGCATTACACGCAGCAACTTCGCGCACGTATGTAGACGCCTATTTCAGAAAAGTAATTGTTATGGTGACTATAGATATAGAACCTACGACCTTTAACCTTGATCGAGTGTACTGCTACCTGAAGTGCTTTAAGTGGAACTTATACACATCAAGAAATCTTACTTGTGTCAGAAATCCAATGATAAAAAAAAATTGGATCCATCTTGACATTCCAATGAGTAATGCGCTTAGATTGGGTCAAGAATTGAATTTTTTTTTAACATTGGTATTTATAGTAATTCCAAAAATAAAACCAACTTTCACAGTAAAGCATAAGCAACATGTACTGGATACACTTACAGCCCACTCACTTATGAATATTGTTAGTGTGATAAGTAACTGACCATGCACGACCACATCCCGAGACAATGAAAAACAATGTGCATCATTAGCATAAGAGGATTAAGTGAAGGCTTTAATATGTAATATTCATCTCCTTATTTGGCAGTAGTCCTGACAATTGTATACATCTGGAGTGTATTTGTGAAGACCCTGTGGTCTCTATATTAAGTCTTTTGTGAGGTTTCAGCAAGATTTTTTCTGCCTTCCTTTCAGCCTCGTCTCAGATGCTTGTTGTATGTCATTAAGGGGCTTGAGGAGGAGAACACAGAGTTCCTCCTTGCTATCCTTCCTGAGATAATCTTGTGTACCAAAGAGGTGAACTCCAAGGCACGGACACTAGCCTTCAGCATCCTGGTGGACATTGGTCACTCAATGATCAGGTGGTCAGAGGAGGAGGACAAAGAAGGTTGGTTAACAATTTATAGGATTATTTATGTGTGTCTGTAAAATGACTCATTTTTGCATACTAAGATATGTAATTAATCCAAAATGTATTCTACAAAGGCATATCTTGACTCTATAAGGCCTAAAAATATTCTATTATGTTGCCCTCTGTGACCAAGCCAATTTTTGTAATTGTAAAGTTTTTTACTGTACAAAAGAAAACCAACACAGATGTTTTTAAATATAAGCTGCTCTTTTCTTTCCAATTTTGTTTGGCGAGTTTTTAACTATACTTTAAACACTTTATTCGCATTTTCAGTTCAAGGCATAAATAATCTCCATTCACCTCTAAAAGTCTTTATTGTAAAGATTTCATATTGATTGGCCTATCTCTTCTAATTTCATTCAGTTTAGAGCAATACAACCTTTTTTTAAGACTAATTTGGAGATGGTTTTGGATTTACCTGTATATCCAAACCGTGCCAAATATTCTGAAATGACATTCCCTCTACTGACATTTCAGCAAAGCAATATTTTTGCTGGTTCCTGGCAGACTTGAATTCTGAATGGTGAAGAAACTCTTGGAGACTGCAGACATGTTGTGCTCCCTATGCAGAGTCACTGTTGCTCCGCAGTTGCGTATCCCTAACATCGTTTAACTACATTTAAATTCACTTTTGGAAAAATGGAGTGGATCCCTGCCTTGGTTGGGGAAATTGCCCCTAGATCTAACAAGAAAATAATGCTACCTTTTTGCAGTGATGGTCAGATTTTCCTCTATGGACGTAGGGATATAGACAACAATTGTTATTGGTTGAAAAAGCAGATTATAGTTAGGTTATAATTTGTTCATAGTCAAGGTTATAATGTGTTCATAGTCAAGGTTATAATTTGGTTGACAATCTCACAAGTGTGACATTTTGTTCTTTACCTATTTACTTATTTACAGTGTGTATAGGACGTTATGTGGAAATGCTAGCTGCAGGCCTAGCAGGCTCACCACACATGATCAGTGCAACAGTTCTAGCTCTCAGCAGAGTCATATATGAATTTAAAGGTAAGCAGCAATTGTTTAGAATAGTAATGACCACAGTACAGGCTGTGTGTATTTAACACTTCCCCGGACTTTGGGCTACTTCTAGCCCAGATTCGCTTCAACATTTCCATTGTTTTTAGGCCAGTCAACTTGAACCATTACTCAAACTAGCGAGACATAGCAATTCTGACCGCAGACTACCCTAGATTTTCTAGCCAGTGTCTCGCCTCGAGGCCATTTATCAATGAACTGCAACCCGATATCAGCTCATGTGCCCACACATGTTTGCCGACGGGCGGTCAGTAATTACCAATCTTTATCCCTAAAGACCCTGGTGTGTGAGGCCCATGTATGTGCCCAGCACACGGGTCCAGGGAAAGGGTTAAAGGGACAGGAGATTTTTTGAGGATTAAAATTTCTCTCAATTTGCCTTTGTTCGGTTGTAGAACACCTACTGAGAACATTTCAAAGGTTTCACAACAAGTAAAAGAAAAAAATGTTTTGAACTTGCCTGCTATCATAATCATCCCCATAGAAACGCATGCTTTGATTTTTCTGTTGTGCACGATGGAAAATTCTACATCTTCATGATCGTATTAAATAATGACAGCGTATTTAGCTTTTTCAAAATGGGTTCCAAAAAAATTGGAGGAATGGAGGTGTTTTTTTCTGGAAATGTCCTTGTTTATATCAGCCTTAACATTTCACTAATAATATGTATTGGGTGTATGATAAGGACAGTACTGGCCACAGTTTGAATGTGTTTTTCAGTTGCATTTATTATTTTTCTTATTGCATTCATTTAGATGTAATATCAGGTGCTTACTTGGAGCAGCTGATAGAGGGCGTATGTACTTTGTTGAAATCCACTGCGAGAGAAGTTCTGCGGTCAGCGCTGGCCTTTGTCAAAGTGCTGACACAAATCTTGGAACAGTCAGCTTTGGCACAACATTTTATCAGTTGGTATGTAATGGTGAGTTTAATCATTCAATAAAGTATGTAAAATCTAGATTGCTAACAGACATTTTTTTTCTTTGTCAATTTGTTTTGGGAGGCAAAAGTTCTCAAGTGATCTGGATTGCCATCCATGCAACCAGTGTAAATTGTTGCCTGTGTAGAGACTTGATATTTGGCATTCAAAATGATTGATCTTTTGGTTGGATTGCAAATCAGGAAAATGTCACTAATTTGCAATCTTTCACTTCTGTAATATAACAGATTTATTATATAAATAAGTAGTGAAATCTTTTTACCACAGATCAAAACAAAAAATTTGAATTCATCTCAAAATTTTGGAATTTAGGCATTTTAGGTGACTATCTTTGATTTGGCTAATCTTTTGCTTGTTAAAAATTCTGACTTGTTGGTATCAGATCCAGGCACATCAGTGGATAAGCGAAGTTAACAGAAGAGCTTTACGCCTGCCAATTAAATCCACTATAGTAAAGATTTTTGAGGAAATACGGGTGAGTTAGAATGAAGTGATCAGGTTAAAAGGTAACTCTTTAAAGGAATTCCTTTTCAACCAATTCAATAATGCTGTGACATACATGTAATACAGTTTCATGCCTAACTTACCACTTCTTCAGATTGATTGACCAATTCCTGCTACTATGTGAGGGACAGAATTAAAAGCAATCAAATTGGCGCATGTATATCAAGGTTTGTCAATTAGAGCAGCGTGGATCCTATTGGTTTAAATGTGTAGTAAGGGCGGGGCAATGTTTGGAACAAAATAAGATTTCAGATCTCAAAACTGTTAGGTAAAGCTCTCTGCTTTAATAAGCTTAATTAACTATTCACAGCGATTATTCCCGGTTGGCATTTGTTCTGGGGCACTGCAAAAATTACATCAAACACGCAATTCTGTCCCGACTTCGAACCATTTAACAATCCATTCACTTCTTTGTAATTGCCTGCGAAACGTTATGGCCCATAGTTTAAAACTTAACATATACAATTGCCCTGTTTGTAACAGTCAGGTGACCATTTCAAGATACCATGCCCTAACCTGTTTACAGACATTGCTGTTACTGGTCTATAGTCCCTTCTGTTTCTCCTTCGAGCTAGGCGTTGGTGGTGCTGTTGTAGTTAGGAGTTGGGTCACAATGTGTGCAAACGGAATTATTTTTTTGCTGTCTCTTCTGTTGAGAAACTTGTCCTCTTTCTTTTCCAAATAGCTTATTTAGCTAGTCTTCCTGTTTTTGATTCCGCTCTCTCACTCCTTGATTTTGCTTCAATCCCATCCAAGGAACATGACTGACTTCCAATCACAGATCAGTAAATGGTCAATTTGTTAATTTTGTATCTGATTTGTAGGTTTTCTTTCATCCAACACAACTAATCATGTGGCCAATTTGAGGAATTAGCCAACAACTTGGCAGAGATCATGATTGAAGATGGTGGAATTGTTTTCCTCACGGTAACTTTGGTAAATCCCTGCATGTGAGTTAGCTTCTTTGTATAAAAAGGTCCCAGTTGTGAGCAGGATAGACTTCCATTGACACCACTGAACGTGCAACGCAGCATGAATATGCAAATGCAGCAGGTGTTGCTATGGGATGGGGATGATTCAACTGCCCCTAAGAAATAGGGGCACATTTGGTCACGTGTGAGAGCATGTAAGGTCCAGTGGATAAACCGCAGGACTCATGATAATTAGGTTGTGAGTTCGAAGCCCCGCCATGGCTAACGTGTTGTGTCCCTGGGCAAGACACTTTATCTCGCTTGTCTCAATTCACCCAGGTGTAAATGGGGAGCTTTTTGGTAGTCATACTGTGCGCCGTTATAATTGGCTGCCAAATTTTCAATATGTGAAAATGTAACATATTCTAGTAACAGTGGAATAAATGTAAAAGCGCTTTGAGACGTTGTGTAAAGCGCTAAAATACTTGCAATTTTTTTTTTTAAATATTAAAACTCAATTTCAATTAAAGATTTAGTTTCACATTCATTTACCAGGAGTAATTTTTTTTTGACCAGGTATAAAATGATACACAAGCTTGTGCCCGAATACCACAAGAAAATGGTTCTGAATCTTAAGAAGCAGCAGGAGCGCAACAAAAGGCGCAGAGCAATGAAGGATGCCGTGGCTAATCCTGAAGACGAGGACGAGGAAACTGCATTGGTACCAAGCAAACCTAAGCCTGAAACGTGAGCGATTGAAAAAAAATATCATTGTTAAAATGTTACCTGGAAAGATCTTGATCACAATTAGAATATATGGTTTGTGGATGAATGGGCGGGTGTGTGTGCATGTATGCGTGCATATGTGTGCATGCACATGTGCATCTACATACATATGTATGTGCCTTTTGCCTATGTCTTGCATTTGCAGATACCTCTGGAAGTGCATGTGTGTATATATGCACATGTGTGTGTATGCATGTATGTGAATGTGTGCGGTGTTTTGAGTGGGTGTGTTGTGTACCATGAATGTCTGTGTAGTGTAGTTGTGGGTTGGTGGTTTTTTTTCAAGTTTATTCAGGAAGGCATGTTTATCAGATGCAATACAGACCATGTGACATCACTTTGGCAGACATCAATAGAACTGGTAGACAATCAGAATTAGAGCCCATGCTTTTAAACTATGTTGCCAATGAGAAATGCACAATTCAGTAATGTGCTAATAGGCATATGAACCAACCTGGTCACATTGGTCTATAGATCATCTGTGTTCAATCATAAGAAGTTAAAATTAATGTATATTAAGGGGTAGGGCCCATTTAGTTATAAAGCTTCATCGGTTAGAATTGGCTTTCGCCCCAATGCCCCATCTGTAAAGTTTCGCGCCGATATTTCAATCCATTTTGATGGCGAGAGCTAGAAACACAATTTTGTAAGCAATAGAATACTGTGTAAACTATATTGGTCACCCAAACTGGAGTACATTTTCACTCGTAACTTCCAAACCAACATCATTTAGCCGTAAGATTTCACAGGTAAAATGAGCAAAAAAGGTACTTTCATCTGATACAAAAACTTCCGGTAAAATCTGTGGACGAGGCTATTAGCGATCGGCCATGGCCCTTTAATGTGCAGCATAAGTTATCAAACACTAGGAAAAAACACAATGTTATGGCCTGTGGTAATGTGATATATTTACATAGCAGGACAACAACAGCTCTTCTGAGGGATCAGTTTTCCATAGTAAATTCATGGACGCTCTTCAAATATACTTGCATGCCCAACACTCCGTGCTTGCTTACGCAGTTGCCTCTTTTTCGTCTTTGAGTGCATGGGCACAAATCAATGCAAGCCGCGCTCAGTTTGACGACGAATAAATGGCACAAGCCCCGCAAGGGCGTGTGCCATTATAAGCACGATCCCCCAAGGGCGTGGCCATATAAGTTTGGTCAAACTGACGCAAGTGCATGGATTTAAATGTTCTTCGTCATGAAATCTAATGCAATGATGTGTAAACAAAATAAGCACACCTGCCCATAAAATGAAGCAATCCACATCGTGCGAATGTGCACTGTGGCAAGAGACTTCAATGCTGATTTTTGTGTCGCCTGCCCTAAGGCAGGAAGACCATAGGGATCACTTTGTCCACTGTTGTTGTTGTTGTCTGTTGTTGATGTCTGTTTTTTGATGTCATGTTGTGACAAGGGTTACATTTGCATGTAATTATCCACATACTTGATGGATTTAAACCAAACTTGGGGTCAGCAGGTGCAAATGGCATCCCCCACTTGTTGAATGAGGTCAAAGTACAACCCCCAAGGTCAAAGGTCATGTGAGGTCAAGTTTTAAAATAGGCTGAATATGTAAAATTGACCTCATATGAAAAGTTGAAGTTCAATTGTAACCAACTTGTCATCATAGTTGCAATATGGGACCCTCATTTGTTGATGAGGTCAAAGGTCACATGCCAAGGTCAAAGTCTGTGAGGTCAAGTTGTAAAATAGGCGAAAATGTAAATTTGACCACATATGAAAAGTTGAAGTTCAATTGGAACCAAACTTGAATCTAGGTGCAACATGGCCATCCCCCACTTGTTGATTAGGTCAAAGGTCACTGCCAGGTCAAAGGTCATGTGAGGTCAAGTTGTAAATAGCTGAACTGAAAATTGACCTCATATGAAAAGTTGAGTTCAATTGGAGCCACTTGCATCAATAGGTGCACCATGGGAACCCGCATTTGTGATGAGCAAGGTTCACTACCAGGTCAAGTCACATACCAGTCAAAGTCCATGTGAAGGGCAGCTTGTAAAATGCTGAAAATGTCCAATTGACCTCATTTGAAAAGTTTAAGTTCATTGGAACCGACTTGAATCATAGGTGCACATGGATCTTCATTTGTTGATGAGGTTGAAGGTACACATATCAAGGTCAAGTCCATGTTAGGCCTATCATCACTAACAGCGACGGCAGGCGACACACAAGCGGTCCGAGGATTTTTCCAATCATATTTCTCTTAAATAAACGTTTATGAATTCTTTCAAATAGCTATTGAAGGTTGCTGCAGGATTCAGAATCTAAAGCGATGGAAAGAAAGAGAAGGTCAAGGGTCAGACTGGGCGGTAGCAAAACCAAGAGACCCATTGCTAAGAGAGGAAAAGCATGGCGTAAAGAAGGGGGAGATTCAGCAGAGCCACTGGACTTCCTGGATCCAAGTATTTCCAAACGGGTTCTGGGTAAGTATATCAAATCTAAGCGATGGCTTAAGAGCTTAGTCGAGCATGGAACGTGTAACTCAGCAGAATATCTCAGTCTCTTCACTAAATGTCAGCTAAAGTATTTATATGTTGAGTATCTCCAAACAAGTTAGGCCCATATGTACTTGCACTTGAGTCTGCACAAAAGGCTTTGATTATAGGTTAATAACTGCGCATTTACTTCTTGCAAGAAAAATGGGACAAATCAATGCACGCGCGCTGAGATTTTGATGCGTTTAATGCACGAGCTCCGCAGGAGCAAGTGCATTGGACAAGCATCAGAATTCAGCGGAAGTGCATTGATTTGTCCCATTTTCGAGCAAAAGTAAATGCGCAGGTATTAACCTAATTCATACACGACAGAAAACAAAAGAATTTGTCGTAATTAGTAATAAAAAGTAGTTTTAAAATGTCATTTATCATAGAAAATAAAAACAATTACCACTGAGAAAATAAATCGGTCCTGCGCGACGCACACATGTTCGAAAGCACCTTACACATTACGCGGAGTGCAATTGGACATTTTTTGCATATTTTGTTAACACCTTTGCTGATTTGCTGTTCTATATGCGTAAATACGCAGAGTGTATGAATGGTTTCTAGCCAACATAGACTTGCTGATTCCAAATCTCAATGATCATGCAACTCAGAGGGTTGTTGAGCATGGAACATTACCAGAACATCCAAGTCTCCTCATTGAAGGTTATGTTGCATATGTGTACAAACCACTCTCGACAAGAAGATCCAATATTGGTCATGTGATGGCAGTCGTTCATGGTGGTCTTGTGGCAATGGGAGAATCTACTTGATATGAAGAATTGCTTGCTCCCTTGGCCCCTGGCACACCTCTCCACATAAATTTTGGCAATAAAATTAAAACCTGAATTTTCATTCGTACATTGTCCACTTCAGTAAGTGATTGACAGTTGTCGCCTGGAGAGTTAAGCCTTGTGATTTGTAATTCACATACTCTGAAGATGATGTTGAATTTGTTCCAACGTAAATAAACAGTAATTGAGAGGGAAATTTTGTTTTATACTACCAAACCCCAGGCAGCAACACGCAAGATGGGAAGGGGTTTGGTGGAAACACAATTTCAAGACAATGCCAGATGGAAGACTCTTCATCTCAGAAGGTGGCAGATGAGTGGAAGAAGGGGAAAAGGTGGCCAGTCTGGAAAGAAGAAAAGAACCGAACCAGTAGTATTCATTGAAGAAATGATGGATGAAGAACTAGCGCATACAGAACAGTAAGTTAATGTAACACAGTAGTTTTCATCATCCCCTGGCTTTCAAGTCAGCGGGAGATTGTAACAGTGTATTCCTTCTGTGTACATGATGTATGTATTTAAGGGATAAGCAACAATAATGGGAGAGGATCAAATATTTGACAGCATTATATTAGCTTATACATCAGGGCAGTGTACAATTCCATTTAAACTATTTCAATTTAGGAAATCCATGAAGTATTTTTTTTAAGAAGTATTTGAGAAATTTGTTACACCATCTCCATCAGATAGACATGCAGTGATGGTAACTTCAAATGTTCCTAAACAGCTACCCCAGGGGTTGTCAGTTTTCCTTCCGTTGAAGGAATTCCTTCCCTTTGTTGTCAAAATTTCCGCAATTTTAACTATTTTCAGCCCGTTTTTGGATCTATTTTTAGCCTAATTTTCGTCACACTTTACAGTCCCACAGGCAATATGCCACTGCTCCCAGAGCTAGTTGTTTGTGGTACACATCAATCACAGAATAAATAACGATCAATGTTTGCGATCAAATGTGCAAGTCATGGTGCACAATCTCACACTTTAGATATCAGGACATTTGCCTGAAGACTTTTGTAATCGGGCACACAAGGGGCGTGAGTCACACAAGCAAAAAAGTTAAACGTTTGTGTGCGAGTCTTTGCGTTTACAACCCGTTTTTGTCTGTCCATATCTTTTAATGCAAAGACTAGTCAGGCCATATTCCTTTAAAATAGCAATATAACATCATGTGCCATATCGCCATATGTTGAGGTGAAAGTGTATCAATTGCTATGTTATATGCAAATTTAAAACAAACAAATTAAATTGTTTTAAGAAAGTTTACCACAATTTGCTGCTTTGTATTATTACAGACTTAATACAATTTTAAATTTCAAATTAAATTTTAGGGTAGGATCAAAAGGAAATGAATACCTAAGCATAAGTGATGAGGAGGAGGATCATCACCAATGAAATACCAAGGTATACTTTGTCCAGCCTGAATATGAAGTGGCCGACGCACTCGTTACCATACCGCCTTCATTGCATGCGCTTGTACTTGCTACACGTGCGCTGAAGTCGTATCAATGTATACGCCCGCCGTTTTTTTTGTTTTTACTTCGTACTTTGTGCTGGATAAGTATCAGGTTGTGTGCTTTAAGGGGTTGGATGGGACGGTTTTGAGTGCATCTTTTGATTTAAGCTCATGATGATACACTTCCATTTGCAGTGAGCGATTTCTGCATGTGAACATGCTTACCCCTTGCTCTTGGGTCAAAGTTTGTTTGTTTTTGGGTTGTGGCATGCAATAGCTTGCTCCACCTCTAGTCTATCATGGGCGTAGAGAATAAAGGTATTGTTTTAGGCCTCTGCTGTGTATCTATTGTGTCACATCACACGGGCAACAGCCTTAATTGAAGCAGAACAACAAGGTGCAAACGAGTTGTTTCATGCTAAGAGTTCTGTCGCCCGTGTGATATGACACGTTAGATACACAGCAGAGGCTAAAAACAATACCTTTCTTCTCATTCCTTAACACTTTATCTAGTGTACATTTTATGCTGAAAATATTCTGTAATATCTTTTTTCAAGCTCACAATAAACAAGTCTGTGAAATTACAGTATTTTACCATCAGTCATTTAAATTTACAACGATTTATCACCATATTCTCCCTTCATCCTATGCAAAATGTTCAATGCAGTCTTGTTGTAGGCAGCTTTGGCAAGCGCAACATCTGACGGGCATATTCCAAATCGCATCGCAAATTTGCTATATTTAGTAAACATTCTGGTTGTCCTGACATTTCTGTGGCTTCATTTAGTAGTATTTTTAATTTTGTATTAGCTGGTGGGAGTGGTATACACAGACCCATTGCTGTTGCTAAGCGACCAAGTAAAGGTAGCAAGACACCAGGAGCTGAATATAGATCTAAGGTAGGTGCAAGTTATAGAGGAAAACAAAGGGTTGACATTTCACAGGTGAAGAACACCATGTTTACCTCGTGTAGCGGCATATACGATTGGTCAATACGCGTCACGTGACCATGTATAAACAAGCGTTTATACATGGCTGCCGTGACAAATGCCGAAAGTGGTCAAAATCATGCAATTTCAGGCCAAATATGATATTTAACGATTTAATTTTGTAAGTAATAGTTAGCAGAAAGTACGGCAAACATGAATTAAGTTCATTCATAGGATTTTGGGTATGAACGTTATTTATTCCCTCGGGCAAGTCCTCGGGCATAAACAAGCGTTCACGCCCCAAATCCTATTAATGAACCCCTACATTAGGACAGATCTAAGAGGCTTAGAGGGAGTGGTGCTTTGGAAAGACAATTTTAATGCTGGTTTTAAATGATTTAAAGGAAAATCTGTAAATATGCACATTACCTAGTCGACACCAAAAGTTAAACTGTTCTCATCAGTTAATACAATACACATAATTTGAATTGGTAATGCAGGCATTTTTGTATTTGAAATTTGATGGTGGGGTGCTAATTTGAAGAAAATGGTACTCATCATGACTTTCTATGTTAACTTAATACAATTATGGTTATTTATTACTGTTACAGAAAGCTAAAGGTGACATGAAAAAGAAAGGCAAGCCTGATCCATATACATATGTAGCACTGAACAGACAACAATTAAATAAAAGGTAAGTACCTTCAGTTCTTGTCAGACACCCATGTTCTGTAGCTATTCTTTACTCACCATGGGAGTTAATGGCACATTGATTTGCATATAAAATTATTCTTCATCTTGTGCACAATATGGTCCAGTGAATATATGGCTCATTATTATGTATGTCCATATATATTAGTTTCTACTAAAACTTAATAAAAGGTAAAGGCAAACACTCAAAACTGATAACTTTCCTATTATAAAGTTTTTTTCCTTTTTAATATTTAAAAAATAATATTTAGCAAAAATTTTAAAAGGTTCATCTAAAACTGAACTTCTCATAAATGTTTCCCTGCTGTTCTGGAGGCGTCCCTTGAATTTAATGCATGCAGTAATATTGGGTTCTGCCTGGAAAATGCCGAATGTTATAAATACATTTGTTTATTTCTTCTTAAATACTGGGTCCATATTCAGAGGAATCCCTTTGTTCTACCATATGGCCCAGTCATAAGTAGTTGGACTTGGCCATGTATCAGAACAATAGTCTGATGATCATTCCCCAACATTACCATTTTCCAGAGACAGTGTTCAATCCCAGCTAGTTGTACTACAGAATAGATGAGTCAAATATTTCTTCACTGGATCATAGGCGCACACACAAGTGTTTGAAAAAAAATGTGTGCTTGCCCAGATTTTCACCGCAACCTCCGTATTGCTAAGACCGGCTCAAAAAATATATAGATATATATTATATATATATATTATATATATATATCACTATCTCTTACGCTAGGGCGAATTTTTCTATTCTAAACATAGAGTTTGACGTTAGGGCAAAATTTTTTTTTTTCGCTTACGTTATCTTTGTTTCGCTTATTCCGTCAAAGAATGAAATATTAATTTATGACATGAGAGATATCTCATAGCTACAAGAAACCGAATATAATTAATTAGCATAATAGGAAAGGCTCATCATAACTAATATTATTAATTTTTCGCCCTATGTCAATCAGGAATATTATATATTATATATATATATCATATATCTATCTAGTATATATAAGCGTGAAACTCCGAGTAACACCTACCGTTCCAGTAGGTTTTTTCATCAATTTACCTCGCTCTGCTTTCAAGCATTTGAGCACTCTGCATGAAGATATCTCCTCGCCTATTTTCTGATGGTCGCACAGCGTGAAACCCGAGTACAACTACCGTTCCAGTAGTTCATCTATATATATATATATAACGTCAAAGATGTCTGCGTAGCACAGGTAGTAGAAATACAGTCAAAAACGCCAAATGGGTGAAGGGCATCAGTGCTGAAGACATTCAGCACTGCTGCCATTCACCCATTTGGCGTTTTTGATGTGTGTATATATGATATATATATAGAGATATTATATAATATATATTATATATATATATAGGACATATATATAAGAGGGATATATATATATTCGACTAGATTGAAACCATAGGGCGAAAATATTAATATTCATTAGTCAATAATGAACCTTTCTTATATGCTAATTAATTAATATTCATATCTTGTGTTAGCTAATGAGATTTCTCTCATTGCATAAATAATATTCATTTCTGTTGATGGAATAAAGTGCAAACAAAAAGATAACGTTAAGGCGACAAAACTTTCGCCTAAGTAGAAGTCGATGTTATGAATGAAAATTTCGACCTAGACGTTAGGATATTAGTGGATATATCATATATTACTATATATATTTTACTAGATTGAACCCTAGGGCGAAAATATACTATTAATTTAGGTCTATAATGAGCCTTTCTTATTATGTAATTAATTAATATTCATTTTTTTGTTAGCTAATAGATTATCTCTCATTTTGCATAAATGAATATTCATTTCTTTTGACGGAATCAAAGCGCAAACAAAGGATAACGTTAAACTTAAGGCGAAAAAAAATTTCGCCCTAACGTCAAACACTTGTTTATGATAGAAATTTCGCCATAGGTAGGAATAGTGAGCAAATAGAATAGATATTTGAGCATTGTTCAACAACCATGTATTCCACAGTATGAGAATTGACACCATTGATGCTTTGGTTTTAATGTGCCATTATTTTAGGTAATGAATAATTACCTTTTTTTTGTCCCCTGCCAACTTTAGCTGGCAAAGGGGACTATAGAAATGCCCTGCTTCCGGTGTGTGTGTGTGGGGTTGTGTGGGGTCCCACGCCGATATCGCCAGATCTAGAAAATGATTTTTGGAAAGTGGGGTCCATCTTCGCAACATAGATGCACCTCAAGTAGTCGGGGCTGGAGTAAAGTGGGTCAATTGGACCGTCAAAAATAGGGTCATAGTGTTATAAGCTTTGTAAACACAATAGCATTTGATCTAAGCAAGTATAGGTGCCCCATCTTCGCACAATAGATGTCACCCAAGTACTGTTCGGAGGTGGGTCATGTGGCAGGGGTCAAAGGTCAAATATTGGTCCCAGACTCACCTGATTGCAGGAAAGGCTTGGGGAGACCACCCCGCAGGATAAAATCCGGAGTTGGCGTCCCTAGGCGACTGACTGCTCTACTCAGCACCATTCGGCAACTCCTGCGACGCTGCTTGCACCAAACGGGAAGTAGCAGTTACAGGTTTTAAGCTACTTTGCTTGATGGACGCAGAGCATAGCGCCAGGGGATACTTCCGACGGTGGGAGAGATAGAGATCATCGCTCTCACTGGGAACAGATACCGCCCGCCTTAAGGCTGGGCAGCCCTTCAGCCAATTGGGTGCTGTGTCCCACAGTTAGTCTTCCTCTTAGGGTGCATGGGGATTGTGGAGACATTCATGAAAAGCTGACTTGCAACTACTGCACCTAGCAATCAAGATAAGAAACCAAAGAAGAACCAAATCCCCTCAAGCTGGGATGTGGAATGTGCGTACCATGAAACCTGGTTTAAGGGGGACAATCTTAAGATATCAATTGTGACCGCACAAGACAGCCATCAATAATAATGAGCTCCTAAGATTTCAAGTCGACATAGCCACCTTACAAGAAACCCGTCTAGCAGATTCGGGTACAATCAAGGAAAAGGACTACACAGTCTTTTGGCAGGGGAAATCAAGCAGAAAGGAAACCCGTGAATTTGGGTTTGGTTTTGCAGTTAGTAACTCCTTACTGAGTGCAGTGGAGCCTGGTAACGGTGGATCAGAAGGCCTTCTGACACTTCGCCCTCACACCAGCGATGGCCCACAGTCTCCATCATCAGTGTTTATGCTCCACTTCTGAAGACAAGGATTGAATCATATGACACCTTGTAAGCCGTAATTATCAAGGTTATCCCAAGTGAATGAAACTCCTTCTCCTGGAGTGATTTCAATGCGAGAGTGGGTTATGACCACGAGGTCCTGGCCATCTGCCTTGGACACTTTGGTGTTAGTAAGGACCAAAATGACAATGGACAACCGTATTCTTGAAACTGTGATCCTTACTATAACCGGTGTGTGACCAACACTTTTTCAAGACCAAACTCAGCATAACAGTTATCCTGGCATCACCCACGCTCAAAGCACTGGCATCAACTTGACCTGCTCATCACAAGGCGATCTTTCAATCAATGCCATCAACCTCGCTAGTATTTATGCATAGTGACTTGTGTAATAATCATTGCCTTGGTCTGCTGTAAGATGCGACTGCAACCAAAGAGGATCCACCGCTCTAAACAAGCTAGTAAACCACGCATCAATACACCATCACGGCACCCCCCTTTTTTGCAGGCAAGCAGTACAGAGTGAGCAATTGCTGTTTCCCATCAATGATCCATGGGCTTGGCTGGCCCATCAGGTGATCTGCAACATGAAAAAAATGTACTATCTTCGTGAGACAATTCAGAGCTCAGCATTAGGTATCTTTGGAAGAAAATCAAAGAAGACAACGATGGGTGTGAAGGCCAAGTCAGGCTTACGAACTTCAGTCATTGAAGCCAAAAGAGCAGCGTCAGGGAGTAGTATAAGAGTCACCTTGTCCAACACACCTGAGAGTGCTACAAGCAGCTAGAAATGAAGTTCAGCGGAAGGCACGGCAGTGTGCCAATGAATTGGCTGGTGCTGAGCGAAGAAATACAAACCGCTTCTGCAACGACAATATCAGAGCTATGTATGATGCGAATAAAGAAGGCTGTCGGGCTCAGCTCAGTGCAAAACAGCGCCCTCAAGTCATCCAGTGTTGAAGTCATCACAGACAGAGTAAGCAGTGGAACGCGGGTGAAACATTTTCTGAGCCCTACTCTACAGAAAAGGAGGTCACAAATCAGCCCTTGACAAGATCAAGAGTCATCCTAACATGGCTTTGACCTAGATGCTGTACTACAGTGATGAACTTGACAGGCCATCGACAGTCTGATCATCCGGAAGCCCAGGAATGATGAATACCACCAGACTGATTCAAATGATGTAAAAAAGCTCTCTGCTTCACCCACTACATGAAGTCTTGTCAATTGCGGGAGGAAGGAGCTTGTACCCACGGACATGGCAGACTCTCAAAGATCTTCACCCTCTACAAGAACAAAGGGGAAAGAAGTGATTGCAACAATTAAAGGGGTATTTCCCTCCTTGTATTGTCGGCAAAGTTTGTGCACATGTGCGTGATGGTCTCAAGTCCTGGCTGAAAGGGTGTATCCTGAGCTCAGTGCGGATTTCGATGCTGGCAGATCTACGATTCGATAGAATCTTCTCCGTACGCCAACTACAGGAGAAGTGCAGAGAACAACAGAAGCCACTTTACATTGCTTTCATAAGGGGGACTGACAAAGCCTTTGAAACCTCTTAGCAGAATGGGACTGTTCCAAATTCTCCAAAAAAATGGCTGTTCCCACCAATGGTTCTGAGGCCATCATCAGATTTTTCCACACTGACATGAAAAGCAACGGTACAGTTTGACGGGCGCCATCAGAGCGTTTTGACATCGCAGTGGTGTTAAGCACGGATGTGTTTTGGCCCCAACGCTCTTTGAGATATTCTTTCAGACTTCTGAAGCAAGCATTTGGCACAGCCACAGAAGGCATCTAATGCACACCAGGTCTGAGGCTCGGCTCTTCAATCTGCAGCCTAGAGCTAAGAAAAGGTTCGCAGATAGTGATTCGTGAGGCAGTGTTTGCTGATGATGCTGGCATTACTTCACATTCCAACCAGGAACTTCAGCTGCTCATAGAACGCTTCTCACAGGCTGTAAGGGACTCGGCTTGTCTTCAGTTTGAAGAAGACTAATGTCCTTGCCCAAGCTGCTCAAGAACCACATGTCATAACAATCAAACAATTACACAACCGATGGTTGTTCAGGACTTCACATACCTAGGAGGTCCACCATCCGTGACAGCTGTCTCTCGATGCAGAAATCGGCAAAACGCATGGTTTTTAAAATAGCCGCAGCTACTCTTGCCCGGCTTACGGCGCGTGTGTGGGAAAATCCAAAGCTGTCCATTAAGACAACGGCAGCAGTTTACAACGCATGCATCATCAGCACATTACTGTTATAGTAGTGAGACAAGGACTACTAATCTAGCATGGAGAAAGAAGAAAACTCTCCAGCTTTCCATCTGCGCTGTATTAGACGCATTCTGGGGTCACTTGGAAGGACATGTGCCAAAATTCAGAGCTCCTGACACGAATTGGAATCCCAACCAATCTATACATTTCTTAGCCAACGCAGGGACTCCGATGGCTGGGGCATGTCCGTCGAATGTAGGATGGAGCCCGGGCTACCGAAAGGTATCATGTATGCTGAGCTGACATCTGGCAAGCGTGACGTTGGTCGGCCCTGCTCCGCATTACAAGATATTGTAAGCGTGATATGTGTAACCTGAACATCGACATTGGGTGCGGGAGAGAAGAAACTTGCTGACAATTCATCTTTGGCGGAGACACAGTGAATCAACACCTTGAGCTTTGGAGAACAACAGATCATTAAGCCAGTTGGAGAAGCAGCGAGCTAAATGGAGAAATGCTGCACAGATCCTTGGATAGTCAAGCTGCTGGAAATACCATATATTGTAGCACCTGTGCAGAGGACTGCCACTCTAGGATGGGCCTCGTTTCGCCACAGATGTCGCTGTTCACCTAACCTGTGCTCAATGTGGGGCACTTTATCCGTAGTCGCTTGCGACTGACTGAGGCCATGATGAGGTAAAAAAGGGTCAAATTAGGTTATAAATAGGGTTATAAGCCTTGTAAAAACAATATCTTTTGATCTAAGCAGGTATGGGTGCCCATCTTGGTGGGTGTGGTCAGCATTCAGTGCCAACAAATTTGAAGGTCATTTCAAGGTCATGTGGAGTCATCCAAGGTCAAATCTATACACGTGGTTGTATTGTCATGAAAACTGATGGGTGTAGTAAGCATTCATTGCCAAAAATTTGAAGGTCATTTCAAGGTCGTGGGGTTATTCAAGGTCAACTTCGCTCATATGTGGTAGGTCTGAAACTTTGTGGATGTGGTCAACATATCTAAATCGAAAATTGTGACAGTCATTTCAAGGTCAAGTAGAGTCATCTAAGGTCAAATACTAACAATAGATTGGTACGGTCAATGTAGTCAACATTTGAAACCATCAAATTGCAACTGGTATGGCAGGAGCCTCAGTGGTTTTTTGAGACCCCACTTTCTTTCCACACATTTCTCCTGTATTTTCAATTATATTTCGCTCCATTTACTACTGCAACGGGCGAGGGACCTTCGTGGTTCGAGACCCCTGTTACTATAAGCCAATTGTAGGTGATGCATCTTTCGCATCATTTTTCTGGCAGACCTTTTCACTTGTAATTGATTGTACCATATTTTGGTGTATTGCTTTCAGGAAATCCAAGAAACCAGCAGGCCAATGGCAGAATCTTATCACTGCAGCAAAGAAAGGAGCCATAAAAGGGCAGAAAAAGGGAAATAAGAGGCATAAAAAGAAAAAATGAACCAAAATATACTTGTTGCATGAATGTATTATCAGATGTTTGCTATATTGTACATGAACTTATCATAGGAATAAGCAGCATGGTACAGAAAATTGGAATTAAATGAAATTTATTTATGCATAACATCTACCTTGATCAATAAACTTGACACACCGATGCCATTGCAACTTGCTCTGTCACAATATCATTATCTAATATGGGAGGGTGTGTATCTTTCTCCAAGGGTGAGTGGCCAAGCGGTCTAAGGCGCTGAATCATTGGCAGATAATAAGATCGATCGAGCGGCTCTGGTAAGAGCCCCGCGAGAGTGGGTTTCTTGGTCATACTCAAATAGTTCCTGAAAGGTGGGAAATTGCATAATCGCGCAACAGTGTGATTATGGAATTTCTCCTCACTCTAACCCATTGCGTAAAATGTGCAGGTGTATGCAATGGGTGTCCGGCACTGCATGGTTTGGAGAGTCATGTAAACCTGTTGGTCCTGTGTATCAGATGAGTCATTCCTGAGGACATAAGAAGTTGCAAACCTTATCGAAAAGAGTAGGGGACCATCCCAAGTCTGTTACCTGCATACATTACTCCAGGTACCAGGGTCTCTTCCAACCCGCATTAGGCCAGTGTGGAAGGTCAACAGTTGACAGACATGATGTATCTTTCTCCAGACAATCAAAATTCACTATACTTTGTTCATCACCAAATAGGAAAGACTCTTCACATCACGAATGAAATAGAATAATGCGGGCCAACTGCAAGCAACACTACGACAGCAGACGTAGTGCGTGATGAACGTGTGGCGCACGCTTGTGGCAAGAGTCGCACACATTAAAATTGAATTACTTTCACGCGCAGACAAAAGCCCAATAATTCTTGGCTATTAGGTGATGAACAAAGTATAGTAGCACCAATATAGAATGCTGTTAAAGAGTAACTAGTGTAAACTAACACCTATGCAAAGTAACTAACTGTACATCAAGTTAATCAATGAGCATCAATTTGTATTAATAACAAAGCATTTAAATTATGTACTTTGCTGTCATGATAAATAACTTTACTTTGCTCATGATAAATAACTATCAACCATTTTCACCATCAGGATATATGATATATTTTTGGCTAAGGGGCTAAGCTAATTTCGTGATCCACAGCCTCCCCCCCCCCCATGTACCTATTAAAAAATGGATTTTTATATTATCTGGACTCTTGCACTTAAGTTAAAATTATTTGCCTAAACTGCTCAAGTTTTTATTTTTGATGCAGTGATTTGCTTATCTGAAACATTGAAAAAAATTATAGACTTCCTTGTATTGGTATATTTGTTAAAGTAAATCCAAGTGACTGTGAGACTTTCTTCCCTTTAGGAGGTAGGTTGAATCGAGGAGGGTGTGCTGGCTTAAAAATGCTGGCTTATAATTAGACATTTAAACCAGATTAATTTGCTTGTTAATTTTATTCCCATACAGAACAAAAAATGTGAATGTCTCACTTTACTGGTTAGTACATGATACATTTGCATTTAGTATTGCACTCTTTAGTAAGTACACAAACTAAGCTGTAGCCCTGTATGACTATGATCAAATGTTTCAAAAGAACCGATAAAAGATGGCTTTGCACCCAGGACTTTCTTGTTTAGATGTTTAGGTCTCATATACAAAAATGTTACTCAGCAGCAAGGGTCACAAATTAATGCAGACCTATATGTATATCATACACAAATGTGAAATGTTATGTAAGCTATCATTTCCATTTAGAATAGTAAACTTAAATTTATAATATTGTCCATGAAACGCATGGTCCCGTAATTGATTTGAAGTCATCCACGTACAATGCCATTTCTTTAATACAAAACACAACTTGCAAATCTCTGCATGAACTTCATAGTGCCTGCGTATATGATATAGGCCCAGACGGTATGTAAAACATGTCTAGTTTGGCCTCTTGAGATGTTATTGATTCTGTGGATACAAAGTACCTCCTCTCCCGAACAGAGGACTGTGTCAAAAAAAAGTTTTGGAAAACTCATGGTCACCGAGATTTACTATGGCATAGATGTGCTAAGATAGCCTGCAAGTGGGTGGCTTGAATTCTGTGTATTAAAGACAAAACAGCACATTTTATCTGATTCTGTAATTTTAATATGCGCGTACTAAAATCAAACACGAGTTGAAAAAATTTCCCTGTGAGTCCCAGATTTTAAAGCACAATATTGCATACCATATATTGTACAATTTGACCTCAAACATGTACAAAATTGATCTTTGTGCTACACACCAGTACAGAATAAACAATCAGCTGCTTGGTGTACATTTTCCATATATAGGCATTTCCGAGTTATTTGAATATGTGTGACCAATCAAGAATGTTCTATCAATGACTAACACGTACGACCGTTTTTTTGCCAATTAGTATGCTATTGTGTTTTATTTATACTGAGCAGGACCATCAGATTTTA
Organism: Ophioderma brevispina; assembly: GCA_023653785.1. Classification (NCBI taxonomy): domain Eukaryota; kingdom Metazoa; phylum Echinodermata; class Ophiuroidea; order Amphilepidida; family Ophiodermatidae; genus Ophioderma; species Ophioderma brevispina. The sequence goes on from JAMKCH010012653.1 coordinate 64,149, forward strand.
TGAAATACAGAACGAACAAATTGCTCAGCTCCGCTTCATTGGTGAGCAATTTATAATTTTGTGCCCCAGAATAAAAAATAGGCTTCCATATTCCGCTTATATCAAAACATCATAGCCTATACCTGGTACTCTGGAAGAAACAAATTGTACGGCAGGTGTTATCTAGTCCGGCATGTTTGAGCGACATCTGGCTAGCTCCGACTAGGACCATAATTTACCCCACATTTCTCTTGCTGCTTTGCACTTCGATTTATTGGCTACCCAGTCACCTTGCGCTTTGAGAAATGGAATGTTACATATTTCTTTTCAAAGGAACATAGTGCATTTTGAACAAGACCAGGCACTAGCACTATTTTTGATTGGCTGCTTGAATGGAAGGCAATATCAAATGAACAAATCCGAGATACTCTTAAGGTAGAAGAGGATGGATTGATATTTTTTTCCTTAGAAACATGAGAAACCTATAATCTTTCTTGGGTAAATAATAAGTATATCACAAAGTACTCAATAAAACTGTAATTTCAAAATTTCTTGCATATTAATTGGTCTTAATTTGCATATTTAATCAGCGCACATTACATATTTTTTGAAAAAATGTAGTCCGCAATAAAATGTCACAGAAAGTTGATTGAGGTTTCAAATTAAAGCTTTTGAAAAGATCTATGCATTGGTCTAACTTTGAAGAACATCCCACATGTAGAGGGGGTAGGGTATACAAATAGGAATTTGACCCACACGAATTTTGGAACATCTGACCAAACTAAAATTTTCAAACTCTAGTGTATTGAAAGTTAGACATATCACAGCTCTTGGTCTAAAGATCATTTGTACAAAGTTTCAGCTCTATAGGGGTGTAGTTTTGCCTGCACATTTTTTTAAAGATCACAAACTCATGAAAAATATAATACAAGAAAAACGCTTTTAAATCTAGAAACACTTATTTCATATTATGCAATTATTTTAAGGTTTAAAAGTAATTTTTGAAAGCAAATTATAAGTAACCATCAAAATGAATTTGCAAAATTAAAAAAAAAAAAAAAAAAAAAAAAAAATATTCCATTTTGAAGTTACGGAATGTAAAAGTAAAAATGTTAAAAATAGCTGGGTGAAAAACAATTCGACAATTGCCTCATGAACGGGGGCAGGACAAGGGTAAGATGGGGAGGAGATTGCACATACGCACGTTGCATCTCGTTGCGTAGTTCCGTTCATTCAATGGGTTAGAATTTTTTTGTCCTGGTGGGACATCCTTCCTTTTTGTATTTAAGCTATAAAAACAGAAATTGGGTTGAAATGCTTTAAATTATAAAGCTGTTTAAGAATGAGTACAAATGAAGGTATAATTTTGGGAACCGGCGGTACTCACTCTTTATGATGAACTGAAACCGGCGACACCATTATTTCTGCGTGGAAGAACTCTCCGGCTCGTTCTTCCACTTAAAATAATGGTATCGCCTGGTTTCAATTCGTGTAAAGAGAGTAACGGGTCCCAAAATCATACTTTATTCTCTATTAGAAAATTTCGATGCAAAACTGTGGCATTTTAAAAACAATTTGCAATAGGCTACCTTGCATTTCTCCAAGCAATGGGTTAGATTTGGTCAAAAACATACAGATTTTTTCTTAAATTTTACCAACTGTTTTATTAATACCTCCGCAGCTCCGGAAAATTGGATAGATCTCCTTTTGCATCTGCATCTTAAATAAAAAATGTTAATATTGGTTTGAGACTCGAACAATCTACGGATTACAAGACTATAAGATTACAGCACTGCAACACACAGTCCAAGCCGGCAGGGTTTTTCTCCCATCTTTTTTTTGTAATATGTAATGTAATATTTGTAATGGTATTCTCAAAAGAAATCTAATTTAGGATTGGGTTTAAACTCAGGGTTAGTCCTATGTGAGTGGACTTTTTTTTTTTTTTTGCAACATTACGAAATGTGATGTAATAGGGGGACAATTCTCATGAATGGATTGGAATGACCCATCCATGAGAAATTTTCTCACTTATTATGCTTTCAAAGTACTTTGAGAGATAAAAGATACATTCACAAAGGACTAACCCAGGTTTAAACTGAGCTTTGGAATTTTTACTTTTTAGGATTGAGGCACTGTTACAACTTCTATTTTGTTGGAGGTGCTTGGTTTTGATTTTTATCACTTATTCTTTTATTATCAGGAGTGGGTTAAGGTGGCAAAGCCCCTATAAAAATGGGTTTTAGTGTTTCTAAAGGATTAAAATTACCCCGCTCGCCATGCTCGTTTCACATTTTTCTCAACAAAGAGGCAAATTATGCTCAGAGAGCGCAGACCTAGCCATGTGGATAAAATGACCACTTGCTGATTAGGCGAAACCTTTGCTTAAAGGCCACTTATTTGCAGGAGAATTTCATAGATTTTCATGGATTTTGACCAAAATTGCGGGACGTGACCACGTGCAATATCTGAATCAAATAGGTGTGTGCCAACCTAAGATTGGCAATCACCATGGGGCCATGTGAAGGTAATACAACTGTTGTAATCAGTGTGGCTTATGACCTTTGACCCATGCCGAGTACAAGTTAAGAGCTGCTTTATATGCATGAGTCACATGACCATACAACGTTGCATATAGCAAATATGAATTTTAGAATATTTTTCGCATTAAGACGAAGTCCCCTTTAATGACCTTTAACCCACATGCTGAACACAACTTTGGTGAAGGGTCTCAAGCTGCTTCATATGCATGAGTCACATGACCATGCTACCTTGCATATAACATGAATTTGTGAAGATTTTTCACATTAACCAGAAGTTCCCCCTTAGTGACCTTTGGCCCCATGCTGAGCACAAAGGGTTTAAATGCTTAGTTACCGATGTAGGGGGACACAGGTCAGCGTCCATTGCATTCAATGGGGCTTGACCTTGTTACCCCCTATTTGGTAACCAAGCATTTGAGATGCTCAAAACTATTCCTTATTTTAATCCTGTGAGATTCACCAACAATCTGCACCCTTTTCTATCCAAATCGGAGCAACTTTAAAATTTGACCCCGTACAACTGAAATTGGCCCTTTTTATTGATTTTTGCTGTTTTTAGCCTATAACTCAAACTTAGTTGTAGATATTACAAACTATACCTTTTCTGAATCCTTATGGTTAGACACATAATGTGATATACTTTTCAACGTGATGGATCAATTAAAAATTTGACCCGTGTACAAACTTTTTTGTGCCCCCCCCTTAAGGCACCATTTGCAGCACTTAAGAATCACATTTTAGGGGTCCCTGTCAGGCTGTCAACATTTTAAACACTCAACCCTTTTGTACTTGAGATATGTTACAAATGTCTGCTAGCTCCCAGGCTCCCAGGCTATAGACCAAAACAGAGCAGATGCTGGAATTTTAATGGCCATCTTGACTGAGTAAATATTGAAGTATATATCAGTACAAGGACACTACAAAAACAAAACATAAGGAAAGTGCATACAAGACAAACGAGACACGTGAGGACAGACAAGTATGTTGGCAATATGAGATAAAAAATAGCAGTACTGAAAAATAGTAAAGAGAAAATTGAGACTTGCATACATAATAATACAGTTATATATCCATGCTCCAATTCCCATCATCATTGCTCCGATTCCCGTGGCGAGAATCGCGACCGCTCCTGACTCAAGTCCAACAGCAACTAGACATGTACTACTGGTGCTTTCAAAGAAGCACTAACCGTAGGCGTTCGGCGTTGGACCCACATGACCTTTGACCCAAATCTGTGAACACTCTCATATGGGCCTTGGGTCAGGACATGTTCTGAAAAAGTATTTCTAGTGATTATAGCGATTGATTTGTGCAGAAACAGCAAAAAGGAGGGTTAGAGTGACTTGACCTGTAATGACCTCTGTGTGACCTTGACCCCAATCTGTGTATACCCCATATGGGCCTTGTGTCAGTGGTTATAGTGATTATAGGAATTGATTTGTGGCAGAAACAGCAAAAAGGAGGGTAAGAGCGACTGACCTGTAATGACCCCTGCATGACATTTGACCCATATATGTGAACACCTTGTATGACACTTGGGTCAAGGGTTATTCTGATGAAGTTGGTTAAGATCAAGCCAACGGTGTAATACCAGTAGCATTTGAATATTGAGAGGGGTTAGAGAGACTGCCCCTTTTTGACCCCTAAATGACCTTGGATTCAAAATCTGTTAACACGCCATATGGCCAGGCACCTGGCTATCACTGTGACTGAATGACATCGATAGCACATGCGAGCTGTGGGAGAAGGAACTAGTCATGCAAAGACATGACAACAAGGCGGCTTGGTGACCCCTTAATGTACCCTTTAAGTGACCTTTGACCCCTGTAACTTGACCAATATGTCACAAATGTCATTAAATGTATTTTTACGTGGTAACAATGTTATGAGGAACGTTATCATTGAGTTTAAACTAAATTCAAGCATGTCAGGGATTTGATCTTTGCACCTCTATAACGTGACCCCTGGGTGACGAATAGGGTCAACTGTTATTGTTCTGTATTTACGATATCACGAGGATTATTCTTGTCAAATTTCAGTTCAATCGGAGCTTTTTTGTAAATTCTGACCTTGAACTTTGACCTTTGGGGTCGAGACTATCATAGACCTCTTCTACTATAAATGTTACATCACTGTAGTAATAACGGGCTTTATCTGTCCTCTATAGGCTGAGATAAATCCAATTTGGTCTTATTTTTAGCATTTTTTGGCAAAAGTGACCTTTTGACCCCCTTAATGACCTTTGATCACGGTATAAAAAAAAAACTTGTGTACACAACAAAAATGCATTGTTCCAATGCAAATAAAAAAATTCTACTATGCTTAGTTCTGGAAATAAAAATTCTTAAAATTATTGACCTTAAAACCGGAAATGACCTTAAATGACCTTTGACCTTCAAAATAAAAATACCTTGCATACACACCAGGTAACATGAATGCAAATCTGAAAGTTAAGTCACTGTATATGTTTGGGTTTTGAGATAAATTTTTTTTAACATTTTGGAATATTTTTGGTTTTTGACCGGAAGTGACCCCTTAATGACGTTTGACCCCCATGCCGAGCACAACGTTTGTGAAGGGTCTCAAGCTGCTTCACATGCGTGAGTCACGTTACCATGCAATGTAAACTGTAGGAGGAGATAAAGTTTAAAGAAAATCACACTTCTGACCCCTGTGACCCCCGGGATGACCCCGAATGGGGTCAAAGTCATGTGATGAATGGGATGACTCAGTGGTCATTTGATGCCAGTCTAGTCAGAATATGTCAAACCATGGCTGAGCTAGAAGCATTTTTGCAGTGTTGGAAAGAAGAAGAAAGAAGAATCAAGAGAAAAGTTGTGCTTTAGAAAGCACGAATATATCATGCGTTGATCTCTTGCCGTTCCCGTGACCTTTGACCCCAATCTGTTTCCAAACCATAAAGGTTGGGTCAGCTCTTCTGACCAAGTCTGGTAATTATAGCAGTTAATGTGTCTTAAGGGATTTTGAAAGAATACCCCTTTAATCGGTCTATGTGACTTTAACCTGTATACACGATATACGGGCCTTGGGTTAGTGGTTATTCTGACCAATTCTGGTGATCATTGCAATTGATTTGTGGCACAAGTAGAATTTTATAGTTTAAATAATGCCTCTTTATAGGCAATTTAGTCTTATTTTTAGCATTTTTTGGGCCAAATTGACTTTTGATCCCGATATTAAAAAAGCTCATGTACACCGGGAAGTTATTTAGCTTCAAACCGGAAATGACATGTAAATGACCTGTAACCTTCAAAATAAAAATACCTTGCATATATTGGGTAGCATGATGCATATCTGAAGGTTATGTCACTGTACTATGTTCACATTTTTAGATAAAAAAATGAATATTTTTGGTTTTTGACCGGAAGTTTCCCCCTTAATGACCTTTGACCCCATGCTGAGCACAACTTTTGTGAAGGGTCTTAAGCTGCTTCATATGTATGAGTCACGTGACCATGCAATGTTGCATATAACATAAGGATTTTTAAAGATTTTTTCACATTAAGACTGGAAGTTCCCCCTTAATGACCCCAAATTGACCTCTCGACCCATAATTTTTGTGAAAGGTCTCAAGCTGCTTCATATACATGAGTCACGTTTCCATGCAATGTAAACTGTAGGAGGAGATACAGTTTTAAAAAAATCACACTTTTGACCTCTGTGACCCCAAGATGACCTCGACAGGGGTCAAACTCATGTGACATGTTTGGGCTGTGTCAGCGGTCATTTGGTGTAGTATTGGTAAAAATCGGTGCAGACATGACAGAGATATAAGCTATTGAAGCAAGGTACAAAGAAGAAAGAACTAGCCATGCAAGAGACATGGCATCAAGGCGGCCTAATTAGGATGCGTAACCCCTTAATGACATCATTAAGGTGACTTGACCTTTGACCCGTGTAACTTCACCAATATGTCACAAATGTCATTAAATGTATTTTTATATGTTAAGAACTTTACAAGGATCAATATTATTGAGTTTCAACGCAATCCAAGCATGTCAGGGATTTGACTTTTTACCACTGTAACGTGACCCATGGGTCACGGATGGAGTCACCTGTATTTGTTCTGTACTTTTAGGGTTATCCCTAGCAAATTTCAGCTCAATCGGAGCTTGCTTGTAGATTTTGAACTTTGACCTTTGGGGTCGAGACTATCATTGACCTATTTTACCATTAATGTTACATCACTGCAGCAATTACGGCCTTTATCTGTCTTCTATAGGCTGAGATATAGCCAAATTGGTCTTATTTTTATCATTTTTGGTAAAATTGACCATTTGACCTCTTAATGACCTTTGACCCCAATATGAAAAAACCTCATGGACACCGCAAAAATGCATTGTTCCAGTTTAAATTTAAAAAAATCTATTATGCTTAGTTCTGGAGATAAAAATTCTTGAAGTTATTTAGCTTCAAACCGGAAATGACCTTAAATGACCTTTGACCCCCAAATAAGAATACCTTGCACACCCACCAGGTAACTTTAATGCATATCTGAAGGTTATGTCACTCTACTATGTTTACATTTTGAGATAATAATTTTTGAATATTTTTGGTTTTTGACCGGAAGTTCCCCCTTAATACCTTTGACCCCCATGCCGAGCACAACGTTTATGAAGGGTCTTAAGCTGCTCCATTTGTATGAGTCACGTGACCATGCAACGTTGCATATACCAGATACTTATTTTTGAAGATTTTTTGAAAATTTTTCACATTAAGACCTGGCATGTGGGGCCACCTTAATATGACCCCATATTGACATCTCGACCCATAACTTTTGTGAAGGGTCCTAAGCTGCTTCACATACATGAGTCACGGTACCATGCAGTGTAAACTGTAGGAGGAGATACAGTTTAAAGAAAATCAGTTTTGACCCCTGTGACCCCTAGATGACCCCGACAAGGGTCAATGTCATGTGACATAAATGGGATGAATCAGCGGTCACTTGGTGCAAGTCTGGTCAGAATCCGTCAACCCAGGTCAAACCATGACTGAGCTAGAGGCAGAAGATAGAAGTGTTGCCAGAAGAAGAAAGAACTAGACCTGGGAACAGATCTAATTTACAAGACGGCCGTATTGGGAATGGACGGGGATCCCCTTAATGACCCCTTGAGGTGACTTGACCTTTGACCCCCCTGTAACTTCACCAATATGTCACAAATTTCATTAAATGTATTTTTACGTGTTAACAACTTTACAAGGATCAATATTATTGAGTTTCAACTCAATCCAAACATGTCAGGGAATTGACCTTTTCACCCCTATAACGTGACCCCTGCGTCACGGATGGGGTCAACTGTACTTGTTCTGTATTTATGATGCCACAAGGATTATCCCTGACAAATTTCAGCTCAATCGGAGCTTGTTTGTAGAGTTTTTGAACCTTTGACCTTGAACTTTTGACCTTTGGTGATCCGAGACTATAGTAGACTTCTTTTACAATTAATGTTACAATCCTGCAGCAATCTCAGGTCTTTATCTGTCTTCTAAAAAAAAAAAATTTACTATGCTTAGTTTCTGGAGATAAAAATTCTTGAATTATTTACCTTCAAGACCTGAAATACCTAAATGACCTTTGACCCCTTCCAAACATAAAAATATCTTGCATACACCGTTACTGATGCAATCTGAAATTAAGTCACTTACTATGTTTGGGTTTTGAGATAAAAAACAGTTTTTTTGAAAATTTTTGGAATATGTTTGGTTTTTGTCCGGAAGTGACCCCTTATGGACCTTTGACCCCCATCCGAGCAACAATGTTTGTGAAGGGTCTTAGGCTGCGCTCATATGTACGAGTCACGTGACTGCAAAAACGTTGCATTAGTAATAGCTATTTTTTTTGAAGATTTTTGAAAATTTTTCACATTAAGACCGCGGAAGTTCCCCTTAATGACCCCAAATTGACCTCTCGACCCCTAAATTTGTGAGGGTCTCAAGCTGCTTCACATGCATGAGTCGCGTTACCATGCAAATTTACCACTGAAGAGGAGACACAGTTTTAAAGAAAATCACAAAACGATTGGGGTCATCATGTCATGAATGTGAATGATCAGCGGTCATTTGGTGGATGTCTGGTCAGAATACGTCAACCCATGACTGATCTGGACGCAATAATTTTGTTGCCAGAAAGAAGAAGAAAGAAACTAGACTTGTGCTCTTCAATAAGCATGTACCGTGTGTCTTTGTTTTAAGGTAAAATGGGAGACGGTTAGCTAATATTCCTGAAAAGTTCATAAAGCTAGAGTTCAATAGTTTTTAATAATGGACCCCACTAACCCCGCAGAACCCATTTTACAAAATGAGGAGCGTTAACCCACAAGATGGCACTGAGAAAAGAATGGCAAATACATATTGATGCAATCAACTTTCTTGCCCAAATTTCTTTCAAAAACTTTAGTGGGTCCAAATGACTGCATTTACATGAATTATTATTTAAAACTGATAGTAATAAAATATTAATTAAAACATATTCAAGTGTTGATTAAATGTGTTTCAAGACGATATAAACCTATGACTAAGTCCTAGAACCCAACTCCACATACATAAAAATGATAAATGTTGGGCTGCAACTTGCTCATTACTAAAAATATGTTCATTCTCACTTTATTAAGTAAAACCTATATGTTTTCTACACAAAACTCAATAACAATCATGCAGTAAATTCATTCTGTCATTAAAGTTTTTGGGTTAAGATATTCTTTGTGTGCCGTTAACAATGATGATGAATGAATGCTCTAAATCCATTCCATTCTTATTTTGGACAATACGAAGAGTTTGTTGATTCATACATTTTCCTATTTCGATCTTTAGTGGTGTTGATTCGATCTTTTAAGTGTGTTAAAATGCATGGTTTTATCTGTTTATTACCAACTTGGAAACATTCATGTATTAATTTGTTGCAGCAACCTATATCTTTAAAAAGGTGGAAAATGGTGGTTGGACTTAGAGATTCATATTGGTGTTTATGGGCGCAAAACGTACAGTGCCGTATTGCAGTTAAATAGCGGCTCAATTTGGTTAAATGGGTCTGCAGGTTACTTATTTCTGGGGTTAATATCTTAAAAAAATATTGGACTCTACTCTTTATGAATTTCAGGGTATTAGCTACTAGGTCCCATTTACCTACAACAAAACATAAGTAGTCACAGGGCTTTGTTCAAAACTTATGGCGCCTGCCAACAAGTTTGGTTTTTTTGGGACACACGGTATCAAGTTAGGCGGGGAGAAATAACCCGAGATGGACCCCCGATTGACCTCTCTACCCATACTTTTGTAAAGTCCTCAAGTTCACTACACACGATCATTTTACATCGGTAGGAGTGGTGATTTGAAATGTACATAATTTGAGGGTATTTACCTTGGACCCCTAAACCATGGGTCAAGTGATGAGGTCATGAATTGATTTTATTGACCTCTCATCACTTCCTATGAGATGCGCTAAACAGATTTCTATGTGTGGACCTAATTTAAATTTTACACACAGTAAAGAGTTTGAAGCCCTGTGGACCTCAGGATGACCCATAGTGATCATCTGACACAGAACTTTGATAAGGTTTCAAGATTATTCAATGCATGCACGCCGATCAGGTTAATTATCTGGAGGAGGAGTAGTGATTTGAAGTGGTAACGTTATTTGATAGTATTTTGACCTTTGACCCCTTAAAACATGGGTCAAGTGATGAAGTAATGATTGAATTTTATTGACTCGTCATCAGGTCCTATGAGATGGGCTAAACATTTTCTATTTGACCTGGTTTAATTTTACACACAGTAATAACTTGACCCCTGTGACCCCTACGTGACTTTGACCCCAAAAAGTATAATTTTGAAAACCGTTCAACAAACCATGCTTAGTGACCATTGTGTTTAAGTCCGATCAAGTATGTTGGAGAATAAGCAAATTGTCAGAAGGGGGGAAAAAAGAAGAGGAAAGAAAACGGTAAGAGCAAAGGAAGTGGGCGATACCGCCTAACTAAGAAAAAACCATCAACACAGAACAAGACGCGCAACCTCACACCTCCAAAAACCGGCAACAAGCGGTAAGGCGTCTTGCTTTAATGACGAAAAAATCGAGAGGGAAGACAGTATATCATGCGCTGCACCGCATGATATAAGAAGAAAGAAGAAACGTATCAGAACAGAACAAGGCGCCTGAAGGCCCCCTTGTAAGAAAGAAACCAGGAACTCAAAACCGTAGGCGTGAACGCCTAACGGTAATTCAGGAGACTTGAGACACATTGTTTCAGCGTGCCAGGCGCCATAAGTTTTAAACAAAGCGAAGACCTTGTCTTTTTTTGTAAGGTAAGATATG
>JAMKCH010012654.1:0-90632 GCA_023653785.1 Ophioderma brevispina
TGTTAAGGGCAGTTTAATGGTTAAGGAAAAGGGACTTAAGGGTTAAGGTTTAAAGCTAGGGTAAACGTTTATAGATTAAAGGATACGTTTAATAGGTTAAAGAGTTCGTTTTAAGCGTTAGGGGTAAGTGTAGATTACACGGCTACTTTTAGGTTTTAGATCAAGGGTAAAGTTTAAAGTAAAGTGTGAAAAGGTGATTTAGTTTAAATGGTTAAATAAAAAAAATACACACAGCGTTAAGTTTAAAGGTTAAAATAAAGATAGGTTCAAGTTAAGGGTTAATGTTAAGGCTTAGGTAAGAGGTTTAAAGACACTAGCAGTGATTTTATCCGAAGGAGGTGAAATATTTTTGAAATTTGCAGAAATAGTGGTAAAAGTGAAGGATAATGTTCTGTAAAACATTCTATAAGGTTACTTTTTTCACAGCTTGAAGAATTAACAGAAAAGGAAGAAAACGGCAGTGGTCCAAAGATACGAATCTCCAATTCAATTACGTGTGGTATTAAGTGTCGTACGGAAAGAATGACAAAATTTCCGATTTGTCTATTAGTTGATTTCTGGTCCTATCATTTGCAGGATGTTATGGTACCTGTACTTGTTACAAAAATGCAAAACTCTGATTTCGTTTTCGATTTTATGATTTATCAAATCACTGATAGTGCTTGAAGGTTACATTGGGTTAAGATTACGGGTGAAAATGCGGACTAGGGTTAAGGTAGGTCGACGAGATAGATTAAGGTTAAGGGGTGAGTTACAGTTAGGCTTTTATAGTTAGGTAGGTGATGTTGGGGTTGTTTAAATTGGGGTTTAGGCTTGAAAGGGAAGAATGAAATGAAAAACGTGTGTGGAAACATGATGTAACACACCCACTCACTCAAAGCATTACAAAAAAACATAGCGTCGGCCGTGTCACATAGTGATGTATTCCACATTTGGCACCTTTTTGAAGAAATTGGAATAAAAGTTTAGGACTGGTTCCATTTTTCAAAAAGCAACTAGTCGAAGTCATTTTTGAGTAACAAGCAATTGAAACAGTGTTTCGATACGGAAATTTTATGCTGATCCAAATTTCCGGTTCACCAAGCCAATTGTTAGGGGAAGTGTGCCAAATTTGCATAATTCAAAATGGCCGCCATTTAACATTTTTAGTACATAACTCAAGATTAAGCTGTAAGGACTTCATTCTTGTGTCTATGCATATGTTTTCAGGGTCAGGAACACAACTAGACCATATACTATTATGCCATATATGAAAATTAATTGCATAAATTAAAAACGGGGCCATTTGATTTTTATGAAAATTAACTGTCAACATGACCTAATGCTATAAGGTCATTCGCCATGAGTTGGGAGTAAAAGTGTGACATGCTTGAAAACTACCAAATATTACACGTTGTCACACTTAAATGAGCAGTAGGTATGTGCATATTACAGGGTGCCACAGGTGGTCATATAGGTGGAAAAGTGAAATTTTGATGTTTGAAACAAAGTACAAAATTTTGTGGCCAGTCCTAATTTGTACCTTCAATTAACATCATAGATTAAACTGTTGGGTAGGAATCAAAATGAATCTGCCACATAAATAACAACAAAATGAGGAGATTGTCATTTATATTAAACTGGCAAAGGGTTACAAGATATTAAAAACACAAAAAGTGCAAAAGCCCCCCGATATCAAAACCCCCTAGACTAACACATGCCTCATTCCCGTAGGCACTTCATCCGTAGGCACCACCCTCTGTGACCCCAACTGGACTCCAAAATTACGACAAACTCAAGAAGTAAAAATAGCCAAAAATTGAATATGCTACAATTGACGTAGCTAAATTACCTTTAAAATGAAATTATAGAATCCGCTGAAATAACTAACTGGTTCTTATGATACAATCAAAAATGTTTTAAAATATGGTGAAAAGGTTAACGCCACCCTCAGTTGTATACCCCAACTCATGGCGCATGACCTAAAAATGATTAAATTTAATTCCTTGACCCTGAAAACATATGTATAGACCACAAGAAGAGTACAAGCCTTAAATCTTGATTTATGTACAAAAATGCAAATGGAACCCCTTTTGAATTTTTATGCAAATTAACTGTCAAGTGACCTAATGTTAAGAAACTAATTGATCTAATTGTATCCTTAACCCTGGAAAATCATTTGTATAGAACAAGAATGAGTCATTATCAAGCCTTTAAATCTTGAGTTATGTACAAACAACGTTAAAATGGCGGCACCATTTGGAATTTATTGCTAATTAGCAATTTCCTCTCAAAATTCAGCTTGGGGACCAGAAGAAAATTTGGAATGAGCATAAATTTTATCTAAAACACTAACCCAATTTTTTACTCAAAAATGCCTTCGTCATATTGTAGGAAGCACTTTTTTTGAGGAAATGGAACCAGTTCTACTTGTTTTGTACAAACTTCAATGGTGGCTTATTAGGTAAAAATATTCAATTAATTATGAACGTATTTGCAAAAAACGTAAATTGTCCGCATCACAAAACGACCGTACCGTATCGTATTTGTCGAAAATCTATGCTGCGCAGGCCATTAGGTCGTCGTTCTGCATTTTGAAGTATTCGCCGCTTCTCATAGAACTGATGGATTTGTGCGAAGTATTTTCAGTTCACGGTTAGTAGAGTGCTATTTTTATCGTTTCACATTAGTGACGTATATCGCACATAGCGTCACAGAAGACGTATTTGAGCGCGACGTTATTGGTTATTTACATGTTGTGAAATTCCTCTTTCTCGTTTTTACATAGTGACGTATTTTATATAACATTAATTTTTGCGCTATCAAATTAAATTGGAAGTTGATCAGTTAAATACATTGAGATTTAACGATTTTGGGAGTTTTTCAACTAGGTTTTAATGAAATAATGTTAACAGTTATGGAGCATAATTTAAAATCGCAAAATCTTCAAAAGCCCCTTTTCTCGTATGCGATTTGCAAATACGTCGGTATGTGAGCGGCGACGAAATGTACACATGTAAAAATATAGGGCTATGGGGAAAAAAATGATTTCAAAATAGGTGGGACTTCATTAAAAGTTTAGGTCTGTCCATTCACGTGAGAGGTAGGTAAGAGGATTTATTGTAACGGCCACAGTAAAAAAAGTTTAAATAAGCTTTTAAAAATGTTGACCTCAAAAATTATTTCACAACTAAGGTAGATGGATGTTTCAGTTAAGAATCAGGATGAAAAACACCAGTATTGATTTCCAGAACGTTGTTTTTGATTAAACGAACCTTTGGACACTGCAAAATACAATTCGTTATCACAGCATGGGAGACATAATGCATTCTTCATATCGATGCACACATAACACTAAATTTTTATTTGTCATCCAAAATGGGACCAACTTGTATTTAAGAGATTAGCCCCCCCCCCGGCCCCCAAAACGGATTTGACATTCATGGGCCAACAATGACATACGTCTTCAATCATTTAACATAACATTTGTAGAACTGAAGTACACAGTTTCCAGTAGGGCTTTTGTACCATGTACAATATGTTTGTAATGGGCAACAAAGGCCTAGTCTGCATGGGCCGGGGGATTGAAGCCCATATCAATATCACCCACGTCCATATATGCAAGGAGTCTCACGAAATTTGAAACTCTACTATATTAAATGGACCAAAACTAAGTAGAGTTGGAGTTTTTCCTTTGGACTTAAAGCGGCAATGGCACATTTTCACAAAATATTGCACATTTCTTCAATTGCTCTCAAATGATAGTCTAGGCCATTGGACGAACAGAGATATATTTTACACATAAGAATAACATAACCATAAGGGACATTGATTGCAAAGATACAAGATCATCCAAGTAATTTTAGGCCAACCTTAAGTTTTTCTTAACTTTAATCAACAAAGTGTATATTACATGAATATTTTTGGACTCGTACTCACTGATATTAAAACACAAAGGTTATAGACGGTGTAAAAACAGTGTGAATAGCGTGGGAAACATGCCATGTTTCTTGTGTTAAAACGCCGATTTTTCGGTGTTTTCTGCCTGAATTTCGCATCGCCGGCGACGCAAAATTACAAAATCCCCCGTCCGTTACCCATACGGCCCGATAGCTGATTGATTAATCATTCGGGTTGGAGGCTTTTGTAGATAAAAGCTTACACCCATGCAAAAAATATCGATTTGAAAAATTTTGAGGGGCGCACTACATACTTTTTTAAATGTGCCAGTGGATCTTTAAGATTTTACCTCGCTATTAGGCTCGAGCACCCAGAGCCCCTGCATGCCTGTGTATGTCAGTGATTAATGGACTGGGGACAGGAGATAATGTTTCTCTTGTAATTAAATAAACTCAAGGTGTGTGATTTAGTTTTCTAAAAACACACAAACTCCAAAATATAGGTGGCTTTACTGAACTAAAGCTTTGCCTATAGATTGTCTTTAGTTTAGGATTATCTGTATGAGGTAAACAATTTTTAGATGATGCTGTGCAAAATTCTATAACATAAAAACTGATAGGAACAAGCTAGAGCTTAAATGAAATGGATACGGAAACAATATTCCTTCAAAATACAAGCCTGAAGGCCATTTTCAGCAATAATTTCTGTCATCTCTAGGGAAAAACGATTACAGAGACAAATGCGACAAAGAAACCACTTAGGAGTATAATGGATATTACAATACTAGTAGCATATTCCTGATTAGATTGCTTATTACAAAACACCAAAATTCATGATGGAAAAAAAGCGAGCGAGAGCTAGTAGACAAACAATACTTACTTGCAAGCACTAGTTAGCTTAATGGGTAATCACAAACTTCCCATTTGGTGTTAGTTTGCATCGAATATAGGATAACATTACCTTCAAGCACTAAACCAAGTAAATTCGATTTGCTTAAGTTTGCAAAATTGTATATGTAAGGGTGTAAGAAGTACTGGAAAGGGTGTTGAGTCGGCAGGGATCCTAGCACCGTCATTTTTGTTCATAGTTTAGTGAGATGTATCCGGAGAAAAGGGCCATTTTCAAAAAGTTCAGTTGAATAGGGAGTTGATGTATGAGTAAAATTGGTTTGAATAAACGTTGCCCATAGGCCGCTGTGTTGTTAATTCTGTCCGTTTTCGAACAGAAATAACAAAGTTTACTGTATTTTTTCCCAGAGTAGACGAATTGCAGTAAGGAATAGGCGATGTTGTAAGTAAAATAGCATGTCTACGCCGTTATTTTATGGAGAACTCAGGGATAATGAAGGCAAGAAAGTCGTTGCGACAAAGACTGACAAGTACGATGACCTGGCGAAGTATTGAAGAGATTGGTTATGATGATGGTCATGATGGGTTTGGCTTCGGTGGTATTGGTGGTTTTTATATATATCTATATTGATATATATATATATATATAATATATATATATATATATATAATATTATATATGTGTGTGGGTGTGTGGTTGTGTGTGTGTGTGTATAATATACTACACAAAACATGAGGGTCGGGAAAACCTCATATGGGCATTTGACCTTTAGACCTCACATGTAGTAAAAACGGTTACATGACAAAACGTCTATGTAACATTTTCGATAGACACCAAAAACTGAATAATTTGCTTGTAATGCCATTGGCAAAAGAAAGGGTTGTCCTTTTAAATAGATTAGGTAATTTATTTACTCCAGATTCTGAACTGACGTTCAATTGATTTACTATCAGATTTGGCATGAAATTCACGCTAGAAACCGTTGTGACCAAAATGAACATATGGGTTTTAGCACTGGGGCCCACTTTTTACATATGAGGGTTTGCATTTGACCTCTGGAGTTACATATGAGGGTTTTCCCGCCCAGCGACTATATATATATTTCATATATATAATATAGCTATTATATAGATAGATAGAGATATATATATATAATTCGATAAAAATATATATATATATATATATATATATTATATAATATGCATGCATATGTGGTGTTCGACAAGAAATACAAATAAAATCAAATCTTGATATGGATAACGCAAAATAAGAGAGAGAGAGAAAGATGGGAGAGAGCGAGGAGAGAGAGGAAGAGAGAGAAAGAGAGAGAGATGAGAGAGAGAAAGAGAGAGGGGAGAGCGAGACGGAGAGCGAGAGAGACACACACAGGAGAGAGAGAGTCTCAGAGAGAAAGGGCAACCTAAGCAAGGAGTAAAGTTCATTCAGTGAAGATTTATTATTACGATTACATGGATAGCACCAAAAGATTAGTGGAACTGAAATATTGCAAAAAAAAACACAATAGCAACGTGGAAGTCCCTCGCCTGTTCGTAGGAAAAACACTACCAGCCTGTTCGTGAGCAAAATGGTGCAATAAGGAAATGACATATTCATGTTAACATATTTTAAAAAATATCTGAATTAATATGTAGGATATCGGAGGAGTTAAAGACTACGTTCTCCAAAATGCTTTTATATTTTTCGATCGTAATGCTTGTGTTTAATCAGAAATATATTTATTTCAAAGTCCATTGCTGTCACTTTGGAGCAAGAATGCTACCTGACCATTTCCAAGCAATAATTTTAACACATTACATGAACATCAATAATTTGTTTCCTTGCATGCATATACCGCATTACTTTTAAAATACTTGTTCAAGAATCATTTGCAAAGCTAATCCTCACAGATCCTTACATACAAACAACCTTTATGAGTGGTCTTTGTGATAGAGATTGGGCCCCCCCGAATGAGAATTACAAACATTTTAAAACCAACCCAAATCACTAGCGAATTTTTCTTGTGAGGTGTAATTATCTTGAATGTCAAAACCGTTTCAGAGTGGAGTGGTCTTTTGATGAGTACCATATACAACTCAACAGAACACAGGAAGCAAAGAAATAATTGAAATAAACTGTGAACGTTGACTGTTTTAAATTGTTTTCCGATTGTGATAGACACAGCATTTGTTTAAACGACAATAAACATCACCTACGTTCAATCGTACCATTTCTTTGAGACAAGCTGTAACAATGCTAATATTCTAAGCTTTTTAATATAAAAATCCAGATTTGAAGCAGTGTAATTCTGATTGTATTTGGCCCCCATAAACGGACGCAATTTCATCCGATCCTAAAATATACTAGCCGATTAGGTTTATGCGCCCACAAAGCTCATAACTTTCCGTTCTATACGCAGTGTACAAAGGAATATGTCTTCATAAGCCATTTTCATATTGTATCAACACTCGTTCATAAAGTATTTGTTAGGATGATCTCACAACTTAAATTCTCAATCGGAGGAAGTGAAGTTAGTCAGCTGTACTCGACTGTTTGGTGAAGGTCAGAGAAGGAGATTCAAGAAGAAACTGTCGAATCGAATCACACCGTGATAGCAGCTAGCATCATCTATTTCGAGCATTCGCATTGTGTAGGTGAAAAAAAACAACGCTGTACCAACATTTCCCATTTGAGCTTTTGGTGTGTGGTATATTTTGGATTAAGTCATCGTCGGTTTTGTCTCAACTCGCAGAAAGTTGTTTTATAGGATAACATTTCTAAATTTAACATTTGCATTCATCATTTAACCTAAGTAATAGCAAACATTAATGTATTTGTGATTGCAGCATTGAACATTTTGCACTCAAAGTTGTCCCAGGATATTTTTGACAGGCAATACTGACCTATGGGGTGTGGCTAATTGTTTCAAACATCGCATACACCTACATTGGTGGCCGACAACCGGTGAGCATTGATCAGCTATCAGCTAACTTCACGAAATATTATTATTTGGCTGATTTTCCACTGACGCACTTTCAGCAATATTTGTATCAAGCCGGGTTATCAAGTAAGAATGTGATTTGTTCTAAGCTTCGTGTGAGTTCCTCTCCCCTCCGCCTGGGGTGGTTTTTTCAACAAAGCGGTATAACGTCTGACATGCTATCAATCTGCCAGAAAAGATACAGATAGCGTGATATTTAAATGCAACACTTCATAAAATTTCACTCACATTTCCAAATATAGCAGATTATACTCTAGTTCGGTGGACAACTTTTTAAAAAGGAAATGTAACCTTTGCCTATTCAATAAAATATTTTACTAGAATTGGGTTAACTTAAAGCCACGGGGTCACTCTCTCATTTCAAGTTTTTGACGCTATTAATCTTCACAACGATGACAGGCTTTGCCGATATCATAAAAACTCGCGAACTTTGCCTGTTGGACAAGCAATCTGTGAATGAATGCGACTGTTCTCTTCTAGTACTTCAGACATTGTCACTCATCTTTAGCCATCAAGATATTCAATCAATCAACAACTGGCGTGGTGTGGTGAGTTTGTGTTGAGCCCGAGTGCTTTACTTTCAAATAGATTAATGATGTAATGGGGGGAATTGTTCTACTGTCTCGGCAAAGTACTGCAATCCCAATAACTTTTAACTCTTCAAAATTAATAAAAATAATTTGAACTGAAAATAGAGATTACTATAGAAACCTTTTCTCGTTTCTTATTGCATTATGCGGTTGAATGTTTACCAACTAAAAGTTTCTCAAAGTTATACTACTTAACTTACTGCAACCTCATTAACGGTTGATGTAGTTGGCCCATAAGACTAGCAATTGGTCTTGAAATTCTACATACATTTTTTTTAAACGCTTCATTACACCATATATCGTGCACTATTGTTTTATCATCAATCTGTCGTCACCACACTTTATTCTAAAATGCGGTAATGATTTTTAAAATTGGCATGGCTGTGTATAGCATCATGTAATAACGGGATGAAATTCTTTGTCAATCGATTTTCACATACCATTTCACCATTTCAACCATCATGTCCCTGTTTACAATGAGGTTGGTCTACAGAAAATGGTGACAGCTAAGTTTTGGAAGTAACACCCAATGTGGAACAAAGTCAATCTTGTGTTGTTGACAACCCTAGGGAGGACGAGCAATGACCTCAATGGTAAGCAGAAATCATACGTTTGCCTTGACTTGTAGCAACACCGCTGGAATCTCGCGCTCTTATAGAAATACATCCGATCATCTGAAGACGACTTTCTTTAGGTTTTGAACAAAGGATGAGATGAAGATTGCCCAAAACAAATAAAGTGGTTATTATAGACAAGGTGAAGTGTGTAATATTACTTTAACTCATAAATGGCTCAGGTTAAGTCCACAAGGTGATGTCCTATTTAATTCGGGAAATACAGCAAAGAAAAATAACGCATGGGTGCTAGAATTTGACAAAATGTTGTTTTGGGGGTAAAAATGGCCCAAATGGTAAATCAGACTCAGATTGTACTAACATTAAACATATGAAAGCAAAAATTTACTTTACTTGTGCCCTCAGATGTGACTCTATGATTTGACTCTGACTATGGTTTGATAAGACAAGTCTTTTAGTTTTGTTGACTTTCCATCTAAATTGCAACTGCTGTCCTTGTCTATAGACAAGTTGCTGCTTTGCTATCTAGATCACAATGTCGTACCGTCAAATAAAAGGATATATATTCCCCTAAGATGAAAGGATTGGACTTTAGCCATAACCAATATATAAAAATGGATGTTAATTCTTTTCATATTGGTGAGCAAGGTCCAAACAATTGTCCCCTTGCAAATAATAAGTTAGAATTTACAATTGGGTTATTTGCATATTACACAATCTTGGTACTGTCGCTAGGTGGAAATAAATTGGTCCCTTTGGAATGTTGCTGTACTTTCAGGTTTGGGCAAATTAATGTCACTTAGACTGACTGATAACCTGTTGACAGAACTGCCCAGATTTGCATATTTCAGATTTTAGAAAATCGGACTGCTGTTATCTAAAGTTAAAACACATTGGTCACATTGGATAGTGGCTTATTTCATTGTTTTGGGCTGGTTAGGAGAACTAGATCTCAGTACAATTAAGTTTTGAAATGGATTACCAGGTGATTTGTTTCAGGGATTGGGTAGTCTTGAATGGCCCGGCTAAATGGAAATCATTTGTGTCACATTGGATAGTGGTTTGTTTCATAGTTTGAGTAATCTTAAGAATGGCTGATTGGAAATCAATTGGTGACTTGATAGTGGTTTGTTTCATCAAGGGTTGGTAGGCTTTATTGGCTGTGGATAGATGAAAATCAATTGATACATTGGAATAGTGGTTTTTTTTTCAGGGTTTGGGTTCGTGATGGCTTAAGCTAATGGACATCTAATTTGTGTCCATTGGATATGTTTGTTTCAAGGTTGAGTATCTAAAATGGCTGAGGCTATTTGAAAATCAAGTTATAACATTGGATAGTGTTTGTTTTCAGTGTTGGTAGTCTTGAATGGTTGATGCTGCTTGGAAATCAATGTCACATTGGAATAGTGGATTTTGTTTCAGGATTTTGGGGTAGTCCTTAAAAGGCTGACGTTAGATGGAAATCAAATTGGTCTCATTGGATAGTGGTTTGTTTCACGGTTTGTTTCGGTTATATGAAACTGGATCTCAGTAACCTAAGTTAGTGATTTCCGGGTGAATTGTTTTTATGGTTTGGGTCATTTAATGGCTATGCTAATGTAAATCATTAGTCCAATTGTTTGGGCACGGTATTGCACCTCTCCACAAGATAAATATTTGCATTTAGACCACAATAATACAAAATTAGCACGAACATCTTTAAACGATGCGCTAACATGTAATTCTTTAATTTTATTTATCATTAATAACATTAGATTTTGATATTTTTAAAACTACAAGCATCCTAGAAATCATTGATTTATCTGTCAAAAGTTTACGAACTATTCCAAATAACCAATTTGAATAAATTATTTAATTGTCTCATTATCTGAGAAATAATGAACTGAAAAAGATAAAAGAAGTAACTATTTCCTAGCCTGCCTAATAATTTTAAATTGTTGTTGTCCAGCATGTAGATTTTGTGAGTGTAGTTGCTACTAACAATAGCTGTTTATGCTTAGACAAAGAAGTTCCCCCATATCCACATGTGACCGGCTACTCTCAACACAAGATCGTGTTGTCGTTAGTGCTCATTGGTATCAATGCACTTTCTGGATCTTTTCGTTTTAGTTTGGAACAACAAAACATCTAAAACACCTAATGTACAAGACCATTTACTAAGCATTTGGCCCTTCTAGATTTACTTATGGCATTTACATATATCCAAAAATAATACTCATCGATATTTATTTTGTGAATACTTTCCTTGCAATCTGAAACCTGGCGATCTGGCATTAAATGTAGAATTGCTGGAGCTTTATCAATAATAATTAGCGCAGCATCTGTATTCTTGTACATTAGTTAGTATTGCCGTTGTTGAAACATAAAGTTTCCATATTCTACTAAGAAATTCAGAAAGAGGTCACAATCCATAGCAGCTGTCTTGACATGGGTTTTGGCAATAACAACAGGGATTGTTCCTTCTGTCTAGAGGCTGGTACCAACTTTACTTTTATGATAATTCACATGTGGTGTTTGGTCTACATTTGCACTTACTCAAACATACTCTAATCGTATGAAGTGCATTAAGGGATCTTGGCATACTTGTTGAGGACTGTTCTTCTACACCACTATCTTCAAAGTACAAAGCTGAAGGCTTTGCCACTGCATGTATTTATTCCCGCCTTTTCCATTGGCCTCAATGCTCTGCTATTGAGTCATACTTGGGTTTGTTACAGAGAATTGTAGTGTGTTAAAGATCATCCCAAATCTGGTCGCCCTCAGACAATGAAGGAACAATCAACACTGGACGCACCAAAGAACAGCCATAGTTGCTACTGATTTCTTTTGTTTGGTCGCCAATTATTTTCTTGGGTTCTAGTCAAAACAATGGTAATTCTTAGTACCCCATCTGTATGCATGGTTAGTTACTTTTGTTTGCCCATAAATCTCTATAAACGCCCTACCTCTACACATTGCAGAATTGATCGCAAATTATTTCAAGAAAACGAAACAATCCAAACGATTTTGCAAGGATAAATGAAAAGTGTTTTGTTTCCCATTGTTTCACTTTAATCCTGAGGATGCCGAGAAAATAACTAAGACTGGTATTTATACCATCCGATCCGTTTTCCTCGTCGAATTAGAAACGTATTGCTGATTTAATCATGGATATTTCAAACAACGAAACTCATGCCAGGAAACTGAACTTCTTCCCATAACCTCATCGTTTTATAAAACCAATTTCATTCCATCTGTGATTATTGAAAACCATTCCATTTACCCTGCACCGGAGGCTCGTGATCTTGGAAGTTTTAATCTGCAATGAGTTACAATTGAACAGCATCACAAACATTTGCCGCCGCGCTGCTCCCTCAGCCTATGGAAAATCAGTCAAATTCGGAAGTATCTTGACTTTGCTCAAACAGAACGTCTCGTTCATGCCTTCAACTCGCGCCTTGCAATTCCCTTCGTTATAATGGTCTCCCCAAAATTGAAAAACTTCAACGCATCCAGAACACAGCTGTCGTCTCATCACTTGGAAAAGTAATTTGATCACATATCAGGCATTTTGAGAGAACTCCATTGGTTACCAGTTGAAAACGCATACCTACAAGACTTCTGTTATTGACTTACAAAGCCATCAATGGTCCATCACCTGCTTATATATCATAACTCATCAACATGTAACAACCCCCCTCCCCCTCCCCGTCACATTATCTCCGTTTCGCCCCCAAAACAATACCTTTGTGTCTCCACGATTTTCAACATCAATGGACAAATCGTGCGTTTTCTGTTGCGCTCCGACCTTGGGGAAACAATTTACCGGTTCACATCCGCCACGCTACCTCTCTGAGTGTTTTTTTAAAAGCAATTGTAAAAACCCATCTGCTTAGCTCATAACATCTTTCTTTTTCCATTTTGCCATGTTTTATCTTTTGCTGTTTTTTTTTTGTGTTTAGATTGTACTTAAGATTGTATTAAGTCATAATGTGCTTTTTGTTTTGTAAGGGAATAGATATCTTCTGGTTTATGCACTCAACCACATCTCATTATATCATTATTATTATTATTATTAAACTTTGATTTAACTTTAAGACCTTTTGCTTAAAAAAAATTTCATATATTCCAATATCATAAATCCTCTGTAGAAACAAACACTACACTCTCTTAAACCTATGGATTTGTGTTCAGTATAACAAGAGCACTACACGCGAGTAGTCTATGTTCTTTTACTTTTACATCCTGTTTTTATTTTCTTAATCACCATAGCATATTTATTACCCGTACGAATAGTAACCCTCAAACGCAAAACAGAACACTAGCATTAGGTGCTAAAAATGTGTACATTTTCAATTATGTAATCTAAATTTCCGTCAACTAAGGTTAATTTTCCTTCACTTCTAAGTTAACAACACTGATAATAAATCATTTTTCCCATTTATTACAGAAAAAGCAAAGGACATACTCTTTCCATCCCTTTCCCCTTTCAGGATTTTATATAGTAAATCAATTTCCCACGAGCTTAACGGATGTGAATTATTCTATAATACCCTTCTAGTGCACCAGTGTATTGTTTTGTCATCCATTGTTTGTTCAGGTGCATTATATCATACGAATCAGTCTCCAGTAAGGTAATCTGAGGCAGAGAGCACAAAATTATATAAACCTGGCCCCGCCACAACAACAACAAAAAATTGTAGATACACTTGCACGCGAAACAAGAATAAAGCTTGATAATTTGGTGCACTCTGTCTTCTGGTGATTTCAGACAACCTCTAGCACCACGTGGAGAATGATTCGTCAAATACAAACTCTTTTTTTGAACAACAATGGATATCAATATACAAGATTTACCAACATGTCCATCAGCATTGGTTAAGTGGTGTTACAAATTAATCCTAATGTTTGAAATGGCGTGCTGAGTGCCTTTTCAATTCACCCCAGTTTTTCTTCTTCCGGACTCTCATATAATATTTTTTTTCCCATTCAAATGAAAACGGGTGTGGCCATTTGTGACCCACTGACACCACCATGACCCATGAAAACTATGGATTTGATAAAGGTGAGTTTTCGATCAAATTGAAAAACCGAACTTTTCAAATTGGAAATGAAACCCTGTACCTATCAAACAATCAGTATATCATCTGAAAATAAGGGATTCTATATGAAAACGTAGATGTTCAAAACTCATGTGTTTTAATTAGTCAATAATCTTTTATGAAAAGTTTATCATTATTCATTGATAAAACTGAGTTTAAACGAGGATTAATTTATACTGTGAAAAACACGTTTCTAAAAATATTCAATACACTTAAGTTTTCAAGTAAAAACCTCCGCAGTCAGTTATTGAATTGAAAACGATTTTTCACTTTATCAAATTAAAAGTTTTTAACTCTCGGTATGAACAAAATGTGTTTAGGCTTCTCACTTGAAATCGATATTTTGTGAGTTTTAATAATTACAAAATTCGAACTGACCTTTTGTTGATTTAGAAATATAACATAAAACAAATCACACTAACCAAGAAATTTTATCGGACACTGCTGACTTGAAACCAATTTTACATTTGAAAACTTAAAAGATAATATCTTTTATATTTAAGCAATAATAAAATTTAAAAAATCTCGCAATAACTCAAATGGCATTTTAAAACGCTGTAATTCTCAGTTCCCATGATCATTGATAAACTCAATTAAAACTTAAAGAAAGTAGGGTTTATGTATGAAAACTTTTCAGTCAATATTTATAGCTTTACTCGATAACGAATTTTCAATCAAAAACACGTTGTTCTTCACCTAAAACTAACTTAATTTGTCAGTTGAGAACAAGCTTCAGTTAAATTACTTTCGATTTTCACGAAAAAATAATTATTAATTATGACGAAAAAATAGGCACATATGAGGATTTGGCCTGCCATATATGGCCTAATTATATATCTACTGCTCTACTTGCTGCCACGTAGAGACCTGCGCCCACCGAACCGTGGTCATACAAACCCTCATACAACACGCAGAACACGTATGTTTTGTGGGAACATTTTGTTTACTTTATTTGACAGGAGTTGCGCTACTCGAAATAAAGACTAATTAACTGACAATAGCTTGTAGAAAACAATGATCCGGCGGCCTTTAAAATTGAAGGGAGTCACGCATGCATGCCATAATATAGCTTTGTCAATAACCTTCAATATGGGCGTGATTGGTAGTGCTTGTTGTTTATTTGAATTATTATCAGATTTACAATAAACGGGATGGGTTCTCTGCCACCCACATCCTTCAACACGCATTTTATTCCGTTGATGCTGGCCGAATTCATTGTGGTGGTGGCACATACAAAAGATTTTAAACTAACCAATTTTATTAAGGCCAAGTAGACATGTGTTCCATACAAGGTCTTCCATGAGTGCGAGTGTGAACCACAGATCCATGCATAAAGACCACACTATACTAGGCCTAAAAGATCAAGGCCACATATACCTTTCATTGGAGATTCAATGTCAAATAATATCCATATAGTAGGGTCAAAATCAGGGGTCGCGTGAACCAGGGAGAGCAAAGGTTCGTTTTGACGATGGATTTGGTACTTTGGGGTATTAAAACAAAATGAGGCTCCTATGATGGCCCCTCCCAAAAGTGTGGGGAAACTCCAGGAGATTGGAAAATTCAAAATGGCTGCCGACGTGCCATCTTGGAAATTACAAAATTGTGTATATCTTGACAAAGTAAACTTTACACTGCAATGGCATAAGTGAACTTTTTTGACTAATTGTGATGACCATGAGCCATTCAGCAATTATTTTTTCAATAGAGAGCGTCTTCATTTCATCACGTGAAATCCACGATGGCCGTCACTAGCCATAATTAAGTATATACAATTTTTACATAGTTTCAAGCCAGTTTCATCTTTGATCAGGGTTAATGTATGGTTTCAAAGTATTTATATGTGACCAGAAATCCATTCCAGGTGTAGTTTGTTAACCTAGAGGTCACATCACTATCATAAATCCAAATGGCCACTGGCGGCCATCTTGGAAAATTACCAACTTGTACATCTCTTGAAACAGATAACATTCAAACTGAAACAAGTGTCTTTTCGACTAATTGAATGATCAGGAGTCCATTTCACCAAGGTCCAGTTTTTAAATCAGCGTCATCTTCAGTGTGAAATCCAAGATGGCCGTCATTGGTCACTTTTGAATGCTTTGAACATGCTCTAAACGGGTTTATCTCTTGTGACCATTATCGCATTGTTTTTAGTAATTGTGTGACAAGAAATTAATCCATTGTAATTTGTATATTGAGGTACCATCACTATAAATATCCAAAAATTGTGTAACTGGCAGCTATCTTGCAAATTAAAAAAAATGCATCACTTTAATAAATTAAATATTTAGTAAAATTTGCTTTTGACTAATGTGATCCGAAAGTTTCATTTTCAAAACAGCCTTTTAATATTCATTTTGTGGGCATGTTAAAAGTAAAGAACCAAGCGTGGCCTAAAGGAAATTTTGCTTATTTTCCCAAATAAGCAAACAAGCGGTTTACACATCACTTTCGATTCAGAATTGTCCACCGATGTATCCGAGTTAACTCGCTTTTTCGTAGACTATCCTTCATCAGAATCGGACTCGATTCCGCCTGCTAACAGAATGGGCAGTAAGTGCTAAGCGGCGGCATGCTGGTTGAAGTGTACTTACAGGACACATTTGGCCATCACCATTTTGCCAACCTCTGCAGGGAGATGGATGTTCCTACTTTTCAAAATGCCGTTTGAATATATGTCATAATTGGCTCGAAGTCAGGTGGGTCTGTAATACTATCATCATCAATGGGGGAGCCGAATGGTGCATTTCCTTTTGAACTTTTTCCATTCACGCTCGAGGCGCTGACCTGCATTGTGCTCTTTTTGTCACCATAAATTTATGTGAGTACAACTGTTTTTTCATATCTGAGATAACATCAGCTTGATTGGAAGGCTTTCTTTCTCCACATCGCTGAAGAGTTGTCTGCTTCTGGTTTCCTGCTAACTTGTCCGACTAAGACTTTTTACCATGTCCATAAAAGCCAGAATAGTGCTGTCAACCACTAATGACATGCAGGGAATGATGAATCTGCAATTTTTTCCTCACTTCAAAATGCCTTTCACGGAGAGATTATCGTGCCTTTCCTTTCTTTCCCCTCCGTGATGCACAACTCCCTGAACATTATGGGCGACTATGCTGCTTGAACATAAACATCAGTCTTGACATCTGACAACAGGGTCCTAGAATAACCTCGTTTTTCCGAAGGGGGCATATGTTCACAGAATCGTTCGGCTTTTCTGAGTGTTTTAACTGGAATGCACACAAGTGACTTCGCCAGACAGTAATTGCGCAAACTTGTTCCAACGAGTATCCCACTTCTCTCTCACTGTCAGCAGCAGCTTTGTGGAATCTTCTTTCCAAGAATGTTGGATTCGCATTTTTATTATTGCTAGATTTGCTGATCTGAGACTGAAATCCCGTGCGGATGGAAATGTTTCAATCCGTTTTTTCTAAATATATTGGTGATTGCTCCAGGTTTTTCTTTCTTCTGTCTTTCGCTCATCATCCTTGACTGATTCAGAGTATCATAGGTATCATTGATCAAAATACTGTGCAGCTTTGGATGGTCGACTCATTTACCATATCAACAACTTTGCTAGCGTAGTCCCCCAGGTGTAGCAGGACCGTCCTCTTTCGCTCTATCCTCAGCAGAGGTGTGGCCATGCGCCATATCCTTACCATATCAACCACAGCTGTGTAAGGGGTTGAAATGTTGGTAGACTGCAATACAAATTTCTCTACGAGCTTGCTCTTCTGTATTTTCGGTATGTACCGTTGACCCATTGAAAAAATGGGAGGCATTCATCAGTTATCGATGCTCCAGATGGTTGGTAGATCACACAGGCCACTTTTTATGCAGGCTGATGACAGCTGCCACGCTTTCCCCTCCATTCCAACAGCTCGCACTTTAAGGTTTCACAGATGGTGCAGGAGATTGTTCACTACCAGCAAAAGTAGCCTGGAGTTTCTTCTGATGGATCCGTGGATAGAGGCTTTCTTGAATATACTCTGTTTTGGAGGAAATCTTCAACCTTGGTCTTGGCCTATCGTGGTGAGCAGTCTTGAAAGTCATTGACGAGCTCTATCCTGATGCATGTATACCAGATTGCAATGTGCGGCAGTGTCGCAGAGCGAGAGAGGTCAAAGGGATTGCAATCAAATTATCAAAGCATGAATCATATCTGACCAGCATGATCATCAATCCGTAATCGCGCGGGTGCACACTCTGAGGTTATGGTTGGCTTTTGGAATGTGAGTGCCGCTGGAGTGCTGGCTCTAATACGCCCAAAATTGTTTGCATCATTGTGTTTACAAGGAGCTGCTTTTCGTTTTCTTCAGAATGGATTGCCACCCCGCCTTCATCTTGGATCCTTGTTTCATAGTGCACTCAATCCACAGAATCTAATGGGAGGTTAGAATAAGGTTCCCAGTCATACGATTGCGAAAAGTCTCATTCAGGAGTTAAATTTGATCTTCAGGGAGTGAAAGTGTGAGAATGGCCCGAAATCGGGCAAACTCTCCCTATTTGTCATTGTATGCAATATTTTAGCCAAGGAAGAATGTGAGCATTTGACGACAGAATCATACCACATTCAGCTGTGAATTGCATGGACGTTCCAGCATCAGTACCATCAAACCATTTCCAGGAGAAGCTCAACCATGAAAAATCGCCATAATCACTGTTGGAGCGGTACTGAGATCTTTGAAGGTTTCATCAATGAATGCTTCTAGATCATGGTCTTCTCCAATGATTGTGTGCAGCTGCCAATCTCTCTGAGAATTGGCTTCTAGTTGCCGTTAGAATTTCAGCTTTCTGTAGTTGTGTGACTCAGATCAATTGCTCGTAGTGCTTTTTAAGGGCTATATGGAGAAGTGCTTCGTACATAAGTCGGAGACAGCGTAATGCACGTTTGTAATGTATTTCCACGTAGTGCTTGTCTACGGAGAACCTTGTGCAATTACTCCTAGATGCTACCCAAAATGTCTGAAGACCGGAACTTTGAAGCGCTTGTAAATAGCATGTAATGTAAGCGATAAGTGCATATTAAAAGGGCCGAGGAATGGTATGATCTTCTCAAACTTGCCTCGGATTCTCACTTTTCCATTCCATAAATAGTATTATACTGGCAGATCACCAACCAGGAGGGCAAAAGGCAGCCGCTTCTACTGTGATTCCCATGTCATTTTTGTCCATTCCCACTTCACAGATTGTCTTTTTTAGGTGGTTCTGGATATGTCATGTGATATGTAACTTTTGCTTTTTGCACTGATGGTGATATTGAATGAATGGAACCTGCATAGCTTGGAACAGCTGGTTACCAACAGGAAGAAAGCGGGATCCCTCATCATCTGTCGTCCCATTGCAGGGATTATTCCCGTTTTTTTCTCTGGATTTGAACATCCATTCTGAAAGAAATCACTTCACTTGTGGTGGCCTCGCCTCTTTGATTGTTTTGTATGGGGTGCACACCACGCATTTCAGTCACAAACTCATTCAGGGTTGCATAGACTTCCTTTGATCTCTTTATCCCTCTCATTAGCCAAGTCTCTCTTAATTTCTCACAGATGCAGGTTTGTACATCATCCCCTTTGTGCGATGAGATGTTCCACCTCCAGTTAGAGTGTCATTCTGAAATCATCCATTATCAAGGATTGCGAAGCCAGGTTTTTCTTTCTGCTATCTCATAGGGGCAATTGGAAGAAAAGTTGGTAGGTCATGCGACTGCCCACACACCATGAAGAAGTAGGACATCTGTATGCTTGTTCCAATGCCATCTTTATGAAGGATGTCCACCAACCCTTGTTTTTAGTGAGCCCATGCAGTGTCATACTCAGGTTTATCGCAGTTGTGCTACAGCCATGCATACTGTGTCGGCGTGAGCCAGGACATAGTTTTTTCGGGCTTGACATTCATATCACTCTTTTCTGGCTACTCAACCAAGTTATGAGTTGTAAGCAACCCACTGAGGTTCTCTCCTCGCTCTGTCCACATGCGGGGGCCAGGAACTATTGTGTATGACAAATTTGCTTCCTGAGGCGCTGGCTACTTCCTTTACCAGCTTTTCATCACTGACACCAATGGAGTGTATTGCCGACTCAATGTAACTGCCGCCGCCGAGTGTCAAAATACCAATTCACTCTCATTCGTGAAACGTGCATGGACCCAATTTTTACTGGCCAAACTACGAATTAGAATCTCCTTGACATACTAGATTTGTACTGGATACTGGATAGCCAAATTGCCTACATGGTTTGTAATCACCAAGGCAGACGTTGGAGGGTTTCGAATCTCGTGTTCTCAAATATAACAATTTTGAACATGGCTGAAGATCATAACTGCGCTTCAAGAGAGAGAAAGCGAACACGGTAGCACATCAGGGGCATGGATGAGTAGGCGGAGGCGAAAAATGGGAGAGGGGACAATACGCGAGGAGTGGAGCTGGGGAGGATGGATACAAATAGTTGGAAAGGATGATAGGGGGAGGGTGTATAAGGGGGGTATATGGTGAACGTGGTGGAGTGATGGGAGATAGTAAAACGTGAGAGGGCTTTGGCTTATAAGGGAGGGGGTTCTCACTTCATCTCCTTAGTCAGTTCAAGGTGAAGACTGCTTCCTCATCGATCTTGTTGTTTGGTATGTACTTGAGCCAGCAGTGATAATGACGATCTTATCTCAGTTGCAAAGATGGTGTGGCGTCAATGAGTTTGAGAATACGATCTCTCATATTCTCTCATCCATTAACACTGTATGCTGTGTTGAACGCATTCCAAGGCATTTTCTGGTGTTTATTAGTCCAACTACTGAATGCCGTCCTTGATGTCTCTTGTCTTCTGACGCATGCACCAGCCTATAGGTTTTTGAATCATTGAGTTGCCCTGTACTTGAACGCAGACGTTTCGTCGAACGCAGGTGAGGGGAGTAAGCAGCAAGACTGGGAGTCACGGATGCAGATCACTGCACACACAGGGAAAAGTAGAATGTAAAAAGGCTGGTGTTAACAAATGTCAATAAGAACAGCAAACCAACTAAAAGAGCAGCGCTGGATTGAAAAAAAACGGTTAAGTGTTAAGAAAACATGAAACCAACAGACCCGATGACATAAAATGGTGAGCTGGAACCAATAGGAGAACACAACAGGAATTGATGGTGCAAAGTCTTGGGCAGAAACAATGTTAAAACACTGCCTGTCAGAAATTCGAGGTTACCTGCTTCTTCAATATATGCAGATTTGCGTTTTCAGCTTGTCTAGTTTGCTCGTGCTAGAAATGGACAGGTCACACTCTTATGGCATGTAGAGCCCCTGTGTCTTTGTCCAATATGACACTTTTATATACCTTGCCAAATCCTATCTAGTCCTCTCCAATTAGCTTGCTCTTTTACCGCAAAACTTTGCCCTTTCCGTGGAAATCAGTAAGTGAATCTTCCTTGATCTATGGGATTACTACACATTGCAACACGCATTGAGGTGGCGGGCAAACTACTACTGTTACTTCCTTTTGGTTTCTTAAGAATGTTGGTCGACCTCAGTTAATTCTACGGACTCAACAGAACTTATAGTTATAAGTTTGCAGATGTCTAATTGTAATGGAATGGGCTGAGGGTGATCACTGGATCAGTTGGCAGCTGCTGGTCTCTGCAAGCAGATATCCAAAAAATTACAACAGCATATTATATAAGAATGGTAATAAAAAGCAGCACAATTTGGGAACAGTGGGACCTTATGAATATATTTATATTAATATGCCTAGTGGCACAGTAAGTCTATCTTGGATTTCACAGCAAAGATGACCTTCTAAATGAAAAAAATGAAACACGAAAGGGATCCTGATCATCAAAGTAGTCTCAAAAAGACATCTATTCCATGTTTGTAAGTTAGATTCAAAGATACCCATTTTTGTAATTTTCACAGCTGGCCGCCGGCGGCATTGTGGATTTATGCATAGTGTGGTGACCGCCATGTTAAAAAAAAACTCCACCTGGGATGTATTGGCTGGTCATGTAAAACTCAATAACCAATGCATATATAAACCCCTCAAAAGATAACATTACGTTAGAATGTAAAATTAAAAAAAGGTGTATAGCCGAGTGGCGGCCATCTTGGATTTAACAGTGCAGGACAAAACCCTTCCTAATGAAAAAACTCACTTCTGGAATGACCTCTGATCAGTTCAAATTTAGTCAAAAAGTCCACCTATTCCGTGTTCAGTTCCTTTGTTACAAGAGCATACACAATGTTGTAATTTCCAAAATGGCGCCGGCGGCCATTTAGGATTTTCCGCCTCTATGGCGGAGTTTCCCCACACTTTTGGGAGGGGACATACGGAGATCATTGTTTTTTAAATACCCAACACGACAAAAATCCATCATTTCAACGAACCTTTGTCTCCAGGGTAAAGGGACCCACTGATTTTGACCTATATAGTTGATATTAACTGGGGGGGAAAAAAAAGCTATAACTGGCATATGTGTTGCTGGGCAGTCCACCTCTTGTCGTAGGCAGCTCCCGTAAGCATAATCTGTAAGCTTCAAATGAAACACCATGGCTTTTAACAATGGGATGTATGACGATGGAAGTACCCC
Source organism: Ophioderma brevispina (assembly GCA_023653785.1). Classification (NCBI taxonomy): domain Eukaryota; kingdom Metazoa; phylum Echinodermata; class Ophiuroidea; order Amphilepidida; family Ophiodermatidae; genus Ophioderma; species Ophioderma brevispina. Next base: position 22,538 of record JAMKCH010012654.1, read on the forward strand.
TCAACAAACAATAATCACTACAAACTGCAGAATGATCGATAGAGGTGTGATTGAGTAAGAGGCCAATTGAGACCGTGGTTTTATTTTTCAGGGGGAATTTTACTTTTACAACTTCAGATTATTATTTTATATTTGAACTGATACACGATAAGTGTATGAGATATTTGACTGAGCCTGCGTGCATATGTTAGATAATTGCGTGTAAGCACGAGTGTCCATTTGAGTTCTCGAGGCTTCGGCTCCGACCAATGTGGTAAAAACTCGTACTCAACGCACAATTATTACATAAGTGCACAGCTTAAGTCAATATCCGTTCATATTTGTCAGCAGCCAATAAGGTGCAATATAAGTATAGTGATTTATGTGGACCAGAGCTGAAGTGTTGATCAATTGTTAAGACGACTGATTTAAGGTAATCTTATATTTGAACAAGAACCTCCATAATAAAGCGTCTATGGTTTAATTCGTCTTTTAACACCCTCTGTAGATTTACAGATTTAACTAAAAAAAATCGGTTAGTAGATGAGGATTGGATTACTCCTATAGACGCACTTTTCGTGAACCAAAATATGAAACTAACGAGTGGAACGTAGTGTCGCAAAAAAAAAGAGCTCTTAGCAGGGCGGGATTTTAAGAGTCAGCAGTGTCCAGAGCTGACCTGACACCCCCCCCCTAAAATATTGCTACAGGGCCACCCTCGGAAACATCTTAGTCGCATAAAGTGCGATATTGCGTGCTCTTGATGCTAAAGGGGCCCCCCTTACGCTGTGACAAAGGGCCTTTTCCTTAATGACTCTGCTGATAGTGCTTTTGTGGTTTAAATTTAGAGAATAAGGGTATGATTTGGGGAAACGGTCTGTGTTGTGAAAGAGCTATAGTACGGTAGGGAGCCATAGTCCGGGGTCCCAAGACGATAACGGAATAACGTGAAAACTTATGTTGCGAAAGAGTCAACTGAATCGATTGCCCTACTTGTTCACCAGTGTTCACGGGCTATGAGTACGCCGGACATATGCTTACTTGTACACCGGTACTCTCTTCGTACGACGAATTGAAACCCAGGCGGACCATTATTTTAAGTGGAAGAACGAGGCCGGAGGCGGAGTTCTTCCACACAAAAATAATGGTGTCGCCGGGTTCCAATCTGTCGTAAAGAGAGTAAAAACCGGTTCCAAAAATCATACCTTATTATCATGCTAAACAGATTTATCATTTACGGTCATCTTTAAACCCAATTTCGCGATGCTTACGGCATTAAATACAACAAGAAAGAAAGGACTGCCACTACCAGGACAACAAATCGAACAACCCGTTGAACCCAACGATATACGCACACATTTCTTCGCAAGACGAACGTTGGCAGGCCGCGCGAACGTAGCAAAAGCGGGATGACGCGAGCGATTCAACTAAAAATAACGCAATACGCAGCGAGTACTACCTGGGTTCAATGTCGAATTGAACCAGGATCAGCCAATACAATTGCTTACATTTTCACAGCTGACAGTTTAAGAATACATAATTAAAAAAAAGAAAAAAACTAAAAAATCAATAAAACTTCAATTCAAATTCAATTTTATTCAAAAAAAAAAAAAAACTATAATACCAATTCTAAACGAATGTTTAATATTAACATTGGATGGCAAAAATGAAAAAACTCAATCGGTAATGATTTTTTGCTCCTTGTACAACCGTGCACACTTAGGGTGAGGCGGGCATTTTTTTCATGGCGAGTGGAAGGGTATGACTTTCCATTTTTTCTCACGTTCTCCCTTTTCTTGCGCGGGGGGGGGGGGGGGAGGGGGGGCTCTTTTCATGTCCTCCTTTCCCTCGCGGAGTTTTTATTTGGATGTCAGATTAAATCTTTGCTAAGCTTCTTCCAACCCACTACTAACATGTGATAAGTCGGCGAGTAAAAAACTTGACCCTGATTGTAGTCCGCCATTTTTAATTTCAAAGATAAACATATATCTAAACGTTTATGTGGATCATCGGAAAGTCTATTTCATTATCTTTAATTTGCTGCAAAGGATAATTTTCAAGCGGATAAATTATAGGCCAAGCTACGTCTTTGAATCAAGTAGTAAGATTTTGCCCTATCCACGGTTCCCATTTGAATGCAGGCGGCCAACTAGGCAAATGACTCCCCAAAATGAAGATAAGGGGATGTCTATGTTTGGATCAATAAAGAGGATCTAGCGGTGTAAAAGCCCCAAAAGTGCAATGGTCAGTTTTATTTAAAAACACTTCAAGATGTGGCATATTTTTGGTCTACACCTTATAGCCAATACCTTAACACTCAAAAGGTTGTTAACGATGTCTTTCTTTCGTAGTAAGGATGATCATATATAAAACTCCTCCAGAAACTGACTGCATGTATCAACTTAATTGATTTCAAATGATTTTTATGAGAGTGATGAGGAAGGTAGTAAACTTAAAGATGCACTCTGGTGGAATGGTGATGAATTTTGCGGGGTTAAATAGGCTCGTCACATTTATTCTGCAGTCAAAATAAATAGACCGATTTTCCTTCTGGACACTGATTTGCTTCGCTGAACGCCAATGTGAATCCGTGCGGGACAGAGCGCAAAAACAGACTACTTGGATTCCAACGACTTGTAGATCGGTATTACCTAACGATGTGAAACTAGGCTTTCAGATTATATAAAAGATCTGAGATGGCGGAACACACTCGGGGTCATTTTTTTTACTCAACCTGTATACGGGGTGCAGGCTTCTTGTTACAATTTGTTAGCTATATAGCTACAATATAGCCAATTTGGATATGGAAAATATATCCAAGGGGATCCCTAGCCATTTGTCAACTTTGGGACTAAGTTGGAATAATGATCAATTTTGATTCAAGATGGATGAAAATTATGTCAAAGAAATATGTTTAGGTTAGTATCTCTGCAATAGGGTGTAAAGTGTAAGTGCACAAACAACTAATTACTTACTACAGCAAATTCATCTTTTTCTCACGGAATTTATGCTGAGCTCTATAGTTCATATAAAGATTAGTACAGAGGACTCACTCTTAAATATATTTGAAAGAGTAAAATGCAAAGTTCAATACTACTCCATTCTTAAAATGGCGTTCGTGACATTTTCCGCCACTACTAAATGACACCGGGGGTTTACTGTTGTTACAATACGGTTGGCATGACTGTATATCTATACTCTGAAAGTAATGCACACTGTGTGTCCAATCTATTGCAAGTTTGTAGTCTTTTTCCCAATTTTGTTTTTCTTACAATAGCTCTGCTATAGCAATGTAGTAGGACCCCAACCTATGTGTGGAACATTTGTACTTGATATGCAAACTGTCTGCGAGAGCAGAAAAAACGCAAATGAGGAGGAAAAAGAAACTTGTGATTTAAGGGTGTATATCCATACAGACAGTGGCGTACCGCAGCATACAGTGGCCGTACCGACCCGGAGGGGTGGTGGGGGGGCAAGTGCATGTGTTTCGAAATTTGGATCCAATTTCAGCCTAAAATGGGCAAGTACCAGTTTTTGATATTAAATGGGCAATTTTGTGCGCTTTGCACATATTCGCTCAAGTTCAGACTTAATTGGAGCGAAGCACTGAGACGATTTACGGATTTTGCCCCTCCGGGACAATTGGCATTTCCCCTGTTGATCAAACTCTCTCGGTGCGCCACTGATTGCTATTAAATAGACTGACACGAGATAGATTATTGTCTACTAAATATGTCCTTTTTGTGTGTCACTTAATCTAGGCATTGCGTTAATGGTTCGTTCCAAAGGGTTCTATATAGATAGAGGGCAAAACGTTGACGGAATCTTTAGAAATCATCGTCTCACAGTGTGCGACCACAAAGAAAACATTAGAGTACCAAACAAAGAAAAGCAATGGCTGCCTCCGCTTATTTACATATGTGGGTGCCGCTTTGCATATACACAATCGGTTAGTGATACAAATTGAGGATGGTTAGGAGGGGTGGCCAGGTTGTAATATAGTGCACCTGATTCATTGTGCTCAGATACTCTTTTTATCATAATGCATATGCGCGCTTAGGTGAAAAGATTGATTCATTGAGCGCGGTTATTTAAATTCATGACAGACTGTCGTGTTCCTTTTCATTCGTGCTGTGGCCATGGAGTCGGACAAATTTAACCACACCCAATAGCACCCCAACATCCAACAATGATATTTTGGCGGTTGTTTGTATTGAAGGACATTATGGTGTGTATACAAGCACCCAAATAATAATTATTCCGGTGAATATCAAAATGTTGTCAGCGCCCAGGCACGGACGACTGGTTGATGGGCTTAACCCTGGTTAGTTCCATAGATTTTGATAAAACACAGGTGAAAGTGCTAGCAGTTTGCAATAAGATACATAATATAGTATTTAAAGCTTGTAACAAAGAGATAGGCCCTTGCGGTCACGTGTGTGACCTGAAAAAAAAACAGGTAAATTTTGATTTTCAACCCAGTGATGTTTGCCAATAAACCAGTCTGTACATATCTCTGGTATAATGAGTACTTTAGTCCAAACTTGCCAACAACAATGTTCCATTTCGCCAAAGATTGGTTATTTTGTCATCGAGGGGCAAATAAAGTTCGGTTACATTTGTGACCACGGACAAAAAGGGTTTTTTAGAATTTAAACTTCAACTGTAAAATTCTGTGAACTTATTTAAGTACTAACATTCTTATAGTTATTTCAGAAAGACGTAATACTTGTCATTACAACAATGTTGGTTAATTGACAACTTTAGATCACTAAGTACGGTCCGTGTGTTTGTGACATTGGTGGTTACGTGTGTGACATCTCATTGACTTATAACCAATAAAATTGATGAACATGTTAATGTGCACCAAAAAACGAAGTTGTAATAAAATCTGTGTATTTCCATATTCTGACTCTTGCAAAACTTCATACATAAGTAATAACTTTTAAAGGCACTGCTATCCTTAGTATGCAAGATTTGGGGGGAAATAGTGCAAGTCTGCTTAATGGTAAACTTCACCCCCAAACTTTCCCAAAAGACACATGGAAAGCAAGTTTAAGCCAGTCTTTATTAAAATTATTCTGTGTTTTCTTGTGTAAAATGATCTATTCATATTTTAACTGAAAAATAATAAGTTAACAATGCTACCTCTTCAATATGCCCAGAAAGTGTGGACTTATATTAAATGATCGAGGGCCGGTCACGGGGGACAGGAATTGAGCCCATCAACACCTTTTGAAAGAGAAAGACCTAAACCAATTATTTTGTCTACGGAGGTACATATAAACGGCTTTTTGCCATGAACTAATGAACATTACGAGGACAGTGGTTTTGAATTATAACAACTTCTTTGTCTTTTTGGTCACGTGTGTGACATACCAAATCAATTACAAATCTTTGTTAATAATTGTCTAGTTCCTATAAATTCGTATTTTTCAAAACATAATTTAAATATTGAAGTCCACGCATAATTTACAGTATTCAAACAAAATTAGTATCTATTCAAATTAAAATCTAAAGAAGCAAAATGAGGTAATAATCTCACTTTGTTTTATCCCACAAATATTAACACGTTTTCATTTAGCAAACTGAGGGTGTGGGTTGAAATATTGTTTTAAAATTATAATGAGGAAACTTGAAGGATGGTTAACGTATTTAATTTAAAGAAAATTTGCAATACCATTAACTGCTTTTATCAAAAGTTTACTTTTTGAAGAATGACCCTTTAAAACTAAAATATAGGCCAGTCAAAATGCGTTCCAAATCACTGATCCCTTGCCTCCTTGCCAAAGAAGAATGAATAACACTTTCACAAGATCTATATTATCTTAGAAACCCGGTGTCACGCAGGCCCAGTGTCGGCCATTTGTTTATTTAATATGATATCCCCTATTACTCAGTTGTAGTTAAAGAGCAGTCGTCTTTCTGTCAACAAGGATTAATGCAACTAAAAATATAAACCATACACGGTATTGTAACATTGTCAAGTGGAAAACAAAAATAAAACACGATATAGTCAATAAAATCAAGCTGTTTAGGGAAATCTGATTTTGGAGACACGCACAAATAAAATTTTACTCGAAGTTGATAGCTACGCACAAACCACAACCTACTCTATGAACTTGTAATAAGGTCGTTTTGTTTGCGCGCAGCGTAAATAGACTCTAGTCACCGGGGCACTTCGCGCTACACAGTACATTCCTATTTAATGCAAATAACCAGAAGAATCGCGGGTATTTATGGCGCGCTCGAATCCAGACACGGCTGATTGCACTAGTGAAATGAACCGCGTTGGAGTAATCTTTCGTGTGTTTACTTTGACATGATGTATGCATGTCATTGCCATACCCTGCTTGGACCGCGCCGCAAACTGATCGTCAGATTCCAATGTATTTGTTGGCTTTATGGAGATTAGGAAAAACTATATCTTTTCTGAAAGCTATGGTTCACCAATAAGAAAAACAATGTTGGCATGTTTTTTAATACTCCACTATGGCGGCCATTTGGAATTCAAAAATGCGCCCCAATTTTGATCATATCTCGGTTGAGATAGTGCAAACATGATTAGGTTTGTCTATAGCCATGTTGACGGGTCAAGGGAATCCATGAGATCATTGCTAACAACATCCGATCATTTGGATTTTGGTGGCATATTCTAATTTAAAAATGGGCAGCCAAATAATAAAGTCGCTTTTGCCAATTATTCCCAGTTTCTGAGAGTGGTAGAGAGGCATGATTACAGTGTTTATATCCCGTTTTATATCCATGTTTTCATAGACTAGGATTCAAGTCAAGATTTGATAGCAACATTGGATCACTTGTTATGGCAGCCATCTTACATTTCAAAAAGGCCGCTTTGTCTTAGTGGTAGTTATTCAGAGCGTTTGCTGTAACAGTGTTGTAAATGTACACCTTGATTATATATATGTCTGTTTACCTGTTGCCGGTAGGAATATTATCCTGGTAATTAATTTTCCAACAAGCTCAAAATTTAACATGGTGGTCAATAGCCACCGTTACAAATCTTTCAAACTTTAAAATGCATTCTATGGCGCTTGACAGAGAACACAGCCGCTTTTACAAACCAAATACTTACAATACGATAAAGTACAACATGAACATACGGCAGAATATAAGAAATTAACAAAAATCTAAAGTTAGCAACGTTTAACAGCCATCGGGAATAATCAGTTGGTTTCACGGAGTCAGACCCCGGTGGAAGTGTGCCTCTCTAAATTAAAAGAAGATTGTGCAACAGCGCAGACCAATTTTTTTCTTTTTTTTAGTCAACATGTTGCCCAAATCAGGAAATAACAGCCGTTGTTTTTGTAACTCAGAAGAAGAACGTTAGCCTTAGTCTTGTTCTACTTAGAATTACCATTCAAACATGTACAAGGAGCCTTCGTCTTGTTCCATAGAATTACTATCTACCACATGTACAATGTGTGGTAGTAATTCTAACGATGAACCTGGAGTGGCGAACAAGGTGATGGGTAAAGAGTTCCATATAGGCTCGGGGCTGCATTGCTAAACGCCCTGTCACCCCACTGACCTTTTTTGTACAGGGAAGAGTGAGGAGCGTCTTGTTATCTTCAGATCACAGGACTGGCCGCCTGCCAGGAATATACAAAACAAGAGGTTTGGAAAGTATATATGATGGCAATTGACTAGAAAAATACCATCGAAGGTAAGAAGCATTAAGAAGAATAAGCTTAAAGACAACATGCTCCATGACAGTAGACAATGGGGTAGTGGGCATGGTGGTGTCACTTCTGTCCTTTCTTTGGTTTAGAGTATGGGATGCTATATGCCTTTGGCCTTAAAAAAATCATATGTGGTACTGGTTTTGTTAACATGCGTTAATTCAGGGTGGTAACCATATGTTGACATCTCCATTGAACTTATACACAAACTTGGTGACCATTTTATGTGCACCAAAAACGAAGATGTGGGTAATAAAATCCTTGTGTATTTCCATATCTGAACAATTGCAAACCACTTTCATTTACGAGTAATAACTTTAAAGCGCAATGCTACTTCCTAGTATTTGCAGATTTCTTGTGTTGAAATAGTGCACGTCTGCTTATTGGTAACTCACCCCAAACTTTCACAAGACACAGGAAATCAAGTTTAAGCCAAGGTCTTTATTAAAATATTTGGTTGTTTTCTTGTTAAATGATCATATTCAATTTTAACTGAAAATAAAAGTTAACAATGCTCCTTCTTCAATATGACAAGAAAATTGTGGACTTCATATATTAAATTGATGAGGCCGGTCCGTGTGTGACAGAATTAGCCCATCAATAACTTTGAACAAGAGAAAGAGTCTTAAACCACTATTTGTATAACGGAATAATTGTTACACACTCAAACTGGCTTTTGACATGAAATATGAAACATTACTGAGACAGTGTTTTCTAGTAATAAAATACTCGTTGTCTTTTTGGTCACGTGGTGGCCATACCAACGTACAATTACAAATTCTTTGTTATTACGTGTCTATTTCCTATAAATTTGGATTTTTTCTGTTTTTTAATATTTTAAATATGAAAAGTCACGCAATACTTTAAGCGTATTTCAAACAAAAATTAGTATCTATTCAATATAAACTAATAAGCAAAATGAATGATGGTAATAATCTCACTTTTTTTTATCCCAAATATTTAACACGTTCATTTATGCAAAATGATTCAACAATTAAAAAAAAGAAAATATTGTTTTAAAATATCATGCCAGAAGAGTGAACGTTTGAAGGCTGGTTACGTCTTAATTTAAAGAAATTTGCAATACCATTAAATTATTTATTCGCAAAAAGTTTACTTTTTGAAGAATTTGCACCTTTAAACAAAATCTAGGCCATCTAAAATGCGTCCCATCACGATCCCTTCCTCCTTGCAAAGAAGGAACTGACGGGAACACTTTCACTGTCTCATATTATCTAGACAGAACCGGTGTTCACGCAGACCAGTGTCGCCATTTTTTTATTTAAGCGCTATCCCTATTACTCGTTGTATTTAAAGAAGCAATGTCGTATTTATGTCCAAAAAAAGGCTAATTGCAACTAAAGGATAAACATACAGGATAGTGTACATTGTAAAAGTGGTAAATAAATAAAAACGATATTGCAATAAATCAATCTGTTTAGGGGAAATCTGTTTTGGAGAACGCACAAAAAAATTTCTCGAGTTTGGCAGGCTACGCACAACAAACCTACTCTATAAACTTGTAAAAGGTGTCCGCGCATGCCGTAAATCGACTCTAGTCACCGATGGCACTTCGGCCTACACAGTACATTCCTATTAATGCAAATAACCAGAAGGCTTGGGGCCTATTTATGCGCTCGATCCAGCCACGGCTGGATTGAACCTAAGTTTAATTAACCGCGTTGGAGTAATCTTTGTGTGTACTTTTGACATGCATGTATGCATGTCATGCATACCATGCTTAACCGCGCCGCAACTGATAGTCAGATTCCAATGAGTCTGGTGGCTTTTATGGAGTTAGGAAAACTATACATTTTATGAAAGCTTTATGGTTCACCAAATAAGAAAATCAATGTTGGCATTTTTTTTAATCCACCTAGGCGGCCATTTGGAATTCAAAATGGCCGCCAAATTTTGATAATATCTCGGTTGCGACTAGTAGAAAAGCATGATTCAGGTGTCTATACCCATTTTTAAGGGGCAAGGAACCACCTGAATCATTGATAACAACATCAGATCAGTTTGGTTTGGTGCCATATTCAATTTATAAAATGCCGCCAAATAAAGTCGCTTTTGCCAATATCCCAGTTTCTGAGAGTGGTAGAGGCATGATTCCATGTTATATCCCTGTTTATATCCATTTTTCAAGCCTAGGATGCCATACGTATTTTGATTAGCAACCATTGGATCATTTGGTTATGGCAGCCATCTTAAATTAAAATGGCGCTGTTAGTAGTGTATTCTTACAGAGAGTTTGCCTGTAAAAATGTTGATAAATGTTACCACATTGAGATATAATGTTCTGGTACTGTCATGCTGTAGGGAAACTTTATCTGCGTAATTTAATTTTCCAACAAGCTCAAAATTTAATGGTGGTCAATATGGCCACCTTTACAAAATCTTCAAACTTTGAAAATGCATTATTATGGCGCTTTACAGAGAACACGCGCTTTACAACAAATACTTAAAATACGAAATTAATATACAACATGCAACGCAAAAAAATGAAAATTAACAAAAATCTAAGTTAGCAAACGTTAAGCATCAGGGATAGTTTGTTTCAGGGAGTCAGACACAGGTGGAAGGTGCCCGTCTATAATATGAACAAGAGCTTGTCCACAGCGCAGGACCACTTACGTTCAAATGATTGGTCACCACATCAGGAATAACAAGCCGTGTCTGTTGTACATCCGAAGAAGACCGTTAGCCTTAGTTCTTGTTATATAGAATTACATTTCAACCACATTGTCAAGTAGCTTGTCTTGTTCCATTAGAATTACTATCTAACACATTGTCAATGTGTTGATAGTATTCTACGATGAACCTGCGTGGCGAACAGGATGGAAAGAGTTCCGTAGGCTTGGGGCTGCATTGCTAAACGCCCTGTCACCCACTGACCTTTTGTTGTAAGAGGAAGAGTGAGGAGAGTCTTGTTATCTTCAGACCACAAGACTGGCCTGCCAGGAATATACAAAAAGAGGTATTCGGACAAGTATATATGATGGCAATTGACTAGAAATACCCTCGAAGGTAAGAAGATTAAGACGCATAAGCTAAAGACAACCTGCTCCACTGACAGTAGAGTAGACAAGGAGGAGTTGCATGGTTGGTGTCCTTCGTCTTCTTTGGTAGAGTGGATATGGGATTGGCATATATGCCTTTGACCCTTAAAATCCATGTGTGGTACTTTTGTTTTGTTAACATGCGTTAATTCAAGGTGGTAACACATATGCATGACCCCCTTCTGGGACCTTTAAAACGAGAAATTGTCACTTATCTCTAATATGAATAATAAATATATATTTGGTTATAGAATCAAAAATCATTAAAGAAAAGAATGAATATGAGATCATATGCCTTAGCTATTAGAAAGCCACATATGGCAGCTTTGTTTGCTACAAAATTGACGTAGCCGTCAATATGGCCAGCTTCAAATAAATTTAAAAAATTATGAATTGTCAGTTATTATGTTTAGTTTTTTAATCATCTAAAGTTGACAGCAAAACTGTTAAATTAACGTACAGAAATATGGCTTTCCTTTTCATATCTATCATTTTTGTTCAACATGCTACCTTTTATAATGGCACATCGACCTTTACAACTAATGCCAGTTACTATAATCCAAGAACTACTAAACAAGTGAAATTAAAGTATGGTGAGATATGTCTTTGACCATCAGAGACTCATATTGTTTATTTGAGTTCTAGTTAACCATATTTAAAATACAAGTTTGCGGCCAAATGGCCAAAATGTAAGATGCTTTTGAACTTATTAATGTTGTCGTATAATATAATGTTATATGGAACCACAACTTACTATCAAAATTGTTTATTAAAAAGTATGAGATGAATGCTGTGAACATGTAACGTTACTTTTGACATTTTTTTTAATTATCCAATCGTATTTTTACTTTTTTCCTTTTTTTTTTCTGAAATAAAATAAATCAAGTGAGTAAAACCTAAAAAAAATATGCTAAAAAACCAATTAAAAAATCTTCGGAGAAAAACTTTTCTTTTTTTTTGCCTACTGCAATATTGTTGTAACAACAATGTTAAAATTTTTAAGGTTAAGTCCTGATACATTATCATGTAGGAGAACAATGGATTGATTGGAGCTTGATTTAAACATTGATTATTATTGTACCCTTGACAAGGTCAAAAGTATTTTTCTTTTTGTGTGTTTTAATGGACCTTTTGACCTATGGTAGATGTGACCAAAACATCAGATGCAACAGACAATTTTGTTTTATCATTTCAATTTTATTCATAAATTTTTCTTGGAAAAAACCACGCAAACTGAAACGTTAACATAGAAAGGTCACAAAGAAGACCTGAACATGTACAAGACCTGAACCAGCTATCTGCAAGCAATCAGGAAAAAGTAACACGACCGATGATACATTTGTGTCGAGCGGTGTTGTTAGATTCTGATAACATACCTTATAACCATTACAGAAATCTACCAGAGTTCAAAGGGAAAAGATGAAACATCTCAAAAACACTGCATCTCCTTCCCGGTAAGAGACCCCCAGAGTAATCACATTTTCCCCCTCAACTCACGTAAACCCCAGCTAGGGCATCCATTGCAACTTGTAATTTTAACCAAGACTTTGCAAGGAGCGTACACGGCAAGCGTTGAATGATTAGGTAATCTGGGAAAGCGAATAACAGAAGTGAACCATGGAGACAATAAGAAATCATCCACATCCTCGTGAGATAAATGTTGATATGTAAAAACCAACAGTACACCGTGACTGGAAGAATAACTGGTTCTTTGCACAAATATCCCTTCACAATCTTAAAATGCACACTCTATGTCTAGGGACATTTCCGCCTAATCAGCAAGCACTCACCCTAGTCTTGTTCAAGACGCTCTTATTGTCCTTTTATACAGCCTGTCTAAAAAAACTTACACCGACGTCGAAGGGCGTCTTAGCTTTCAAATACCGTTTGTTTGGTCTATTTTTTTTTCCCAACTCGTTATGTTTTAATATCGAGATATGTTAGTTAAGTGACGCACAGAGGGGGTAAGATCACAAATTGTGCCAGTTTTGGTGAAAAATGAATAGAAGGTATACATGTACAGTACAGTTCATAAAAGCCAATTCATTTGTAGGATTAGAACATGAGTATGTAATTACAATCATTCAGTATGGAATTGAAGTGTGATAATAAAATAGTGATAAGCTGCTCATCATATCAGTAAGTCACACTTATCAATAGCAATACTTATAATATGGTTTCAGATTTACAAACACAGGGTTTCGTGAACATAACACGGCTCAATCACTTGTCAAAAAGTATAACTAAGGTTGAAGACAAAGCATATTTAAGCTGATTATGTGAGAGATAATAGTTAAGAATTAATCGGGGCTCAAAAAATTGAAAAAAAATAGCTAGGTTTCCAAAATGCAACCCAAAACTATATATTATGCACATTTCGGCTGGAAAAATGCCAAGACAGGCGGCCATGAAGCGTATAAGTTTCAGTACTCTACCAAAACGAAAAAATTAGGGAAAGACCACGCCAGTGACATGTAAAATATTGAAAAAAATCGTCTTTGGCTTGGAAAGCCACCACAAAATCCTAGGAAATTTGTCAAAATCAAAAATGGGCGTAATTATGCAATAAATTGACAGAGCCGGATAAGAGGTTGAATTTTTTTGATAAACTTAGCTCCCTGCTAAAAGTAAGGCACATTGTGATTTACCACTTTCGTTTTAACTGATAACATATCTCGAGATGAAGACAAGCACAGGGAACAGAACACACCGGCATTGAAAGCTAAGACTGGTGGCCTTGACGATGGTGTATAGTTGTCATCTCACAAGCGTATTTTCTAATTGTTCCAAAAGAGGGCGCGTATCCACTTGCAATTTTTTTTTGAGACAAGCTGTACACTGAAATTTGCAACATATTGCATAACTCAAAGTACAAACCGGCAACCGGGTAGCCAAAGGTTGGAGGTGCGAAGCACCAGACAGACCCATGCGGAAGTACATGTCCCAGTCCGAAGCTATCCCGATGTCGCTCAGACATGCCAGTGTAGATTAACACTCTAAAGTAACACAATTTGTTGCCGTATACACAATTTCGTGACGATAACACTCTATCTACAAAATTGACAATTGCGTACAATTTCCTGTTTCTAACGATACCAGGGCTTCGCCTGGCGATATAATTCAGATTCAGACTGCCTGAACAAGGCTACACTCACGCCAATGAAGTCATTGTTTCCACATAAGGTTTGTTTTTTTAAATGATGCATGTTTGAATTGTGTTTATCTTTGATCAATTATGAATGTTTTGTCAGTTTGGTTTTTCCTTTCCTATACTTTTAATTGATAATTCAAAATTAAGTGCTACCACAGAGTGGTTATTGGATTCTTAAATAAAAATCTCATTTTATAGTAGAGTTGGGATCGAAGCTTCTAAGACATGATCTGCCGCGATTTGGGATTGTGTCACTCAGAACAGAGGTGATTTTCTTAACACGAGTATAAAACACTAATACTACTTGGCTTACCAGAATTTCTTTGAGGTGTTTCAACAAGGAGCAAATGCACAAATGTTGGTCCAGAAGCAAAGAAGGACAATTTCACAGGAAGCTTATTTTGTTTCTCAAAACCTCTGGCATGTTTGGTGACAGTGGGCGTAAACAGACCTTTGCAATGGGGGCAAAAGGGGTGCCTAAGGCTTTTTTTGAGGGGGCTAATTTGGGTCCTTCTCATAGACAACTGTACAAAAGTCAGTCTTCATTTGGGGGGGCTGGTGGGCGGGGGGGCATTGTAGGGTTCCGTTGGGGGTAGGGGGGGGGGGCTTGCGCGCCCCCTGCCCCTCCGCCGGTTACGCCACTGGTTGGGTGGAAGTTCAATGGGCAGTCCTAGCATAGGATTTCTTTCTTTAATGCCAATGTAGTTTTTTTCCACATCTAATGCTGAATATAAAATATGATTGTTTCAGAAACCATGTTGCTCCTTGTACACACATAGATCCCACATTATTTAAGAAACATCCTGAAAGTTTTCTATAAATGGTGTTTTGCTAAGGCAATGAGTCAACATGCTTTCATGTTTATTTCGTTGTCACTGTGCCAAATGTACATTCCGTTCGAAAACCTTTAATTTTGTCCAATTTGTGATTGTGGAGAGGCTGAACAACAGCACACCACGGCATCAATGTATGTTCTCCTCCACCACTCACTCCATGGCCCAAGTCTTGGCTGAAGTTGATGATTCCAGAGTATGCCTGTGACTCGCAATCTTGAGTATGTACGTCCTTCCTCGTTATGGCATAAAATCCGAATAGAAAAGAAAAGAAAAGAATGAAAGAGTGACATATAGCATTTTATAGTGGATATTGGACTGTTATTTGCATGTGAAAGGTATGAAAATAGTAGACCAATTTGACTGTCCTGAAGGACATTAATAGTGCAAATCAATGACCGAGGTGATCTCGAGAGGCGTCTAAGGGAAAAGAGACTGTCCCGAGATCACCTCGGGTCAATATTTTTGACTATGGCCCGATAAGGGCATTAATATTTGTTTTATATACACTTCATGATAGAATCCGTTCTGCTGCGTAACGATACTGTACAGTTAGGGCAAAAAGGGGGAATAGATTTTGGGCGAGTTAGGAAGGCGAGTTAGAGAAAAGGCGAGTTAAAAAAGCGAGTTCCCCCCCCCCCCCCCAATATCCATCAAGTCCCGCTACGATTACGGGCAACGCCATCAAGTCCTCGCGCTTGGCGATTTACGGCAAAGCCAATCAAGTCCCACTGGCGAGTTACAGCAAAGCCATCAAGTCCCACTGGCGAGTTACGGCAAAGCCATTAAGACCCGCTGGCGAGTTACGGCAAAACCATCGTGTCCTGCTGTGACGAAGTTGTGCCAAGCCCTCAAAGTCCACGGTGAGGGAGTGGCACCAAAGTGAGAAGATCCGTTGGCGGTTACAATGTGGTGTACACACATGGGTTTAAAAGGCGGCAATCTTGGTGTGAAAAAAATCTTGCAATGCAAAATCACAAGATGACACTTTATTATAAGCTATAGGGAAGGTGGTATTAGCCCCAAAGTTTAAAAATCAATGTGTTGATCACTTCAATATCCGTTTTTGATCTGTTACTCGTTATATTTTACATTTATAAGCCTCGGTAAAAAGTAATGTAGGTTTCTTGTAGCCCTCCCTCATCACTAGCTGGCGACATAGTTATATGGGTGTGTGTGTGAATAAAAGAGTCTCGCTGTGTTTTGTACTGCTGAAAGTCACTGGTATTAAAGGTTTAAAAATGATTAACCCCATTTAGGGTAATCCAGTAAAAAAAAGCAATTAAAAAACTACCCTGTTACACCGGTTAGGTATAATTCGTTGTGTAAAGAAATAACGACGCGTTTTTAAAATGTAATAAATTTTGAACGTGTTATATAATAAAACGCGTCATGTAATAAAATTGACGCGTAAGGAATAAAAAAATTGACGCGTAATGTAATAAAAATTTTTTGTAATGTAATAAACAAAATTGACGTGTAATGTAATAAAAAAAAACGCGGTTATGTAATAACATGGCATTTTGTATGTATTAGTTTGATCTAACTCGCACTTCCCTCTTCCGTAACCCTCGTTTCTCGCCCCCCCCTCCACTCCCTACCTTTCCTCCTCCTCCCCCCTCCCCCATCACACCCGTCAATCTCTTTCTTCTTCTGCCTCCCCCTCCCCACCCGTGCTGTCTTGCCCCTTCCCTAGCATGCCTAGTGACTCCTGAGATGTTTGCTTTTTTTTGTGTGTGTCGTAAGCAGAGGGGTATGTTTGTGGGTGAGGGGTGGTGTGTGGCGTGTGTGTGAGTACGTCGCGTCTGATGGGCCTCTTGTTTTCTGCTGGTGCGCATGGTGTGTGCCGTTCCGTCGGTTGTCTGTTTGTTGTCCGTCAGTATGATTCGAATTTATTATTGACGTCCTTAATCTTGGAATGGTGTCTTCGGCTTGTGTAACTTACGTCCCTTTTTGATTTACTAATGGAATCACCGCCCCTGAGTCGGTTGGGGTGGCACTCATCCTATCAACCTTTGATTTTTTAGAATAGTTTTTTTTTACTAAGGGATGGCTATGTCTGGGTTGACCCCCACGAGCCCACCCCCTGGTGTTTGGGGGTGGGAAAGGGACAACGGGTACACATAATTTACCCGCATCGCATTGGCTTAACTGGCTAAGTGTTCCTTCCCTCGTTTTGCCTTAGCTTAGCAAATGTTCCTCAAACATATCGCACGATGCCTTAACCTATCTTATAAATATTAACTGTCCAGCGTGTTTTCCTTGTTCTGCAATGGTTGGGGGAGGCCCCCATATTAACCCCTGGTATTATAGTTAGGGCTTAGCAGTGACGTACCAACCGGTGGGGTGGGGGGCAGGGTGGTGAAATGGCTCGGAAATAGGTAAAATACCAGGGGGCGCCCCCCCGCGCGTCTCCCTGCTCAACTGCCACCTCCCCCACCAGCACCCCCCAAATAAACTGACTATTTGTACAGTTGTCTATCCAGAATACCCCCAAATTCAACCTCACACCACCCCTCTCCAGAAAATGCCCTCGGCACCCCTTCTTCCCCCCCCCCCCCCACCCATTTTTGCAGTCCTTGGTTTACGCCACTGGGTTTGCTATTATTCGAGTATGCTCAAGTCCCGCTATTCCCCAGTATTAAACAAGTCCCTAGTCCGAGTATATGGAAAGGCCCACTGTAACCCAAGTGTGCCAAAAGGTCGCAAAGTTTCGGAATCTGAGGACCTATTAATTTTTAGGACTATAGCGGTCCGATTTTCATTTTTCGCTAAACTTGCGTGCGCCTAGATATAGATCAATATTATTACATTACGAGGCAATTTTATTACATAACCCATTTTATTCTATTACAACACGGCAGAACTTATTACATTTTACTCTAGTCGCCGATTTTACATGTCCACTAAATAACATAAATATGTTTCGCGTAACAAGTACTCGTATGTAACAAAGTTGAACTGTATGTCTAAATTTTGCCGTTGTTGTGTAATAAACCGGTTATTGTAATCAAAGTTGCGCCGTAATGTACATAAAATATTATTAACATTATGCGGCAATTTTTATTTACATTTATCCGTTTTATTACTTACACACGGCCAGAATTATAATATTACATTACGCTTCGATTACATACCACGGAAAACATAACCTAAGTATTTTCGCGTAAACAAAGGTACGCCGTATGTAATAAAATATTACATTAGCGGCCAATTTTAGTTACTTACCGCGTTTTTATACATTACACTGCAGATTTATTCCATACGCGTCCGATTATTTACTTACACCGAAACTAACATAAACATAAGTTTCGCGTAACCAAAGTACGCGTTTATGTAAAAATTTG
The DNA here is from genome assembly GCA_023653785.1 of Ophioderma brevispina. Classification (NCBI taxonomy): domain Eukaryota; kingdom Metazoa; phylum Echinodermata; class Ophiuroidea; order Amphilepidida; family Ophiodermatidae; genus Ophioderma; species Ophioderma brevispina. The sequence goes on from JAMKCH010012654.1 coordinate 40,613, forward strand.
TTTGCCGTGTTGTGTGTCTAACAGGTAAATTTTAATAAAAATTGCCGCGTATTGTATAAATAAGTAATTCCTTTAGGCGGCAATTTTATTACATTCACAGTCGATTTTTTTACTGTCCCCGGCAGAATTTATCAAACATTAACGCGTCGATTATTACGTTACGGGCGTGGCGGCCAGAATTTATTACATTACGCGGGTCCGAGTTCTCATTCACTAAAATACATAATACAATCTATTTCGCGTAAACACAGTTTACGCCGTGTAATGTAATAAATTTTGGTTCATCCCATGTAGCCCTCATGACCATTGCCTAGTAGCAATGAACATCTTCAATAAAGAGGATCAAAGGAAGTGTACAAGGATTGTACAGCTTTATTCCGTAAAGAGTCCTATTTACTCTAAGATCAACACCCTTCCCCTCCACAAAATAATATCTTTGACCTAATTTTTGCCGTGTTGTGTGTCAAAAAGGTAATTTAATAAATTTTGCCCACATACTGTAGTCATGAATTAAATAGGCCGACAATTTTCCAGAGGGACAGGGTGAGCTAAAAACCTTCTAAAATTCCCTTTGAAGTTCAAATCAATCGTCAAACCTTACTTGCCAATAGTGGAGGAGCTAGAACCCAGTCAAGAGACTCATCGTTTACCCTCCTACAGAAAGGTTTGACACATTTGGTAATGTATATGGACCCCTCTATATCAACGCTAGGTAAGGTATGACTCTCCAAATTGTGGTGTCCTTTTTCCATAGGGCCAATTTAAGTTTACACAGGGGTCACTTTTAAAAATGCCCAATCATGTTAATGTATGCATTATTGGCCCCTTCTAGTCATAAGGATTCCAAACATGTAAAGTTTGCCCCCACTCATATGACCAATGGTTTTGTAGTTTAAGTTTAAAAAAGGCAAAATGGTACAAAGGTCCAATTTCTAATTTATCAGTGGTGTAAAATCGGAAGTTGCTCCATTGTGTTGAAAATGAAGAAGTTGTTCATCACAGCTTAATGAGTCAAAATAAGGAAGAGTGTTGTACACGGTCTGCACTGCATAGTTACCCTGTTATGGGACAAAAAATAGGTCATAGGTCAGCCATACCCAATTGGTGTGACCTTCTTTGACCTTACCTCCGTAAGTAAGCATTTACCATAAGACAAACTAATACCTTTTTTATGTACTCTAACCTCAGGCAATAACTTCAAGTATTAAAATATCTCATATTACTTTAATGTTGCCCCCTGTACAATTGAAATTGTTTTTTTTTTAAAAACAGTTTTAAATCGTACCATTTTAAACCTTATAATTCCAAACCAAATGGTCGTAGGTGGTAACAACTTACTTTTGGAATCTTATGACTAGACGGACAATATGCAACTACTTTAACATGATTTGAGCATTTTAAAAAGTTTGGACCCCTGTGTACACTTAAATTGGCCCCTATTGAAAAGTGATAACCACAATTTGATAGTAACTACCTACCTAGCATTGGATTTAGAGGGTCCATTCTGTTATGGAACGTCTCGTAGACGTCTAAGGTCAGAAATCCTTTCAAACGCAAATAAATGAGCCTTGTGCCAAAATATTAATGTTATAATAAACATTTTAAAATTGAATCTTTTACTTGAGTTGTTCAAGATTTGGTATGTCCCAAACAAATGACATATACACAATTATTAAGATTACGTATGGTTTACTAGGGTCCTGTTTGAAACTGTTGCGTTCCGATGTGATGTCCTCACAGCGAAGACCCCAAAATGACAGCGCACAAGTTCCTACAAAATCCTCATGTTATTAATTCCAGATGGAATCTCCTCAGTCCCCTGAGGTAATCTTTTTCCAGCATTGCAGACGACCGGATAATTAAGTCCCCTCGACGTAATAAATCCCCAGTCCAAGATAATCACCAAATCACCACTATTTCTATCTGTCCAACATCCAAATTTGGAATCCCTATTTTGATTCCAAGCACTTTCGGCTTCAAAGACACATAGAATATTAAATACAGCCTCTGGCCGCACATAGGAATTAACCCATAATAATCCTGGCACTGTGTTTGAAGCATAAAAATCTACCATTATTGTAAGTAAAACTAGCTTATCCATACTGTATAGCTGATTACCACTGCTGACATCGTAGGACTTACTCCACTCTGCTCTTATTATATACTGACCTTCACACATCCCGTCTAAAATCGACATTAATCATTCTTATTGCAAAACATGACCTTGCACCATCAAATCAGATTTTACAATCTAAATTACTCATTTCATATATATAACTTTGTGGGGAGATTCCCTAGGTTTCTGCAAATTTTTGATCTCAAGAGCATAAACCAAGTTTCTAAGTTTTACATCTTGGGGAATCCCCACTTCCTCTAATTGTGCCATCTCACAGGTGGCAAGTTGCAAACAAACCTAGGGGTATCCCCTTTCCTCTCTTTATAGTAACAAAATACTTGTCCTGCGAGAAACCTCTTCTCAAATAAACTGAGAAAATAATATTTCTTAAAAGTTTTAATCGAGAAAAATTGGCCATTATAACACTACTAACTACCCAGAGGGAAGGTGGTCAAACCTTTTCTGTAGTGGGAGGTAACCGAATTCCTTAAATAAGGCCCTCTGATATTCTGCTCCTCCTCTAAGATTCGTCACGAATTTTGAGGATTTGACTTTAACTCCTTCAATACTATGCGTTACCGCGAGGTCCCTACCCTTTTGTTTTTTTTTTTTTTTTTGATCTTCTCTTCTTCTTTACTGAACACATCCATTCCTATCAAATTAGATAGGGATACTTTATAGTTTTTTTTCTTTCCCTTGTTTGTTATCAAAATAAGTACCCAACATTCCCATAATGGCACTTCCACTATTATGGGCACCGAGTTTGAGAGAGTATGGAAATTACTGGATATAGTGTGGAAAATTTGATAGTTGTGTTTCGTCGCATTTTAAACGTACTCGCAAAAACATATTAAAGCACCTTAAACGATCTGAGTATATAACAAATAGTCCGTTTTCCCCATCAAGTTCAGAAAAAAAACCTGTATGAAAATCGGGACATTCCTAACTTAAATAAAATTAAATTTTCCCCGACACTGTTGTGTCTATGGAAATTGACAGTGTTTCTGATTCGAACTTTATGTCATTTTGACGTAAATGATTAGGCCTGTTGGTACTCCATTTTCGAAGAGAGGGCCAACTATCCTTGGTGACCAAAATAAAGTGCCTGATTGATATTCCCTCGTATCGTACTAGGCATGTTGGAACTTCTCTCCGAAATTGGGGTTCCATCGCGGCCCGTTATCTATCACTTTTTGGATCATCATCCCTGTACCTGACCTATATGCCCCGTTGATGTTAGTTTTTTGCAATGAAGAGGATCCGGTAAATGCCAAGTGACAAGTATAATAATGGTTACCAGAAACGGGGTTTTAGGAAGGGCTGAAGTGTATAAGTTGAAGTATAGGGGTCCATGCGGACCCGGCATTTTGTTTTTCGTTGGGCTAAATAATTTTTAAATTTTAACCAAAATTTATATGCAATTGCCTAAATTCAGTTGCGCATATTTTGGTGAAAAAAATCGGGCCATGGCCTTTTTTTATCCAATTAGACATAAATAGCACGATGTGGTCACCTATTCACAACTTGTTTTGCCCCTTGAAAGCAGAAAGCAAAAGCTGGGTCTTACCAAGAGCCCTACAGAGATAATTAATGCTCAAAAATTAACTACTGTTTTAACCGGTTCTTGGTTTTACATCATCTTTAGCCACACTTTTTGGTACCCGATGAGTTTGTATTTTTCTCATGGCTTCCTGACATTTCAACCTTCCTTCCATTCATTTCTTTTCCAGATAGAAGAAAGAAACGAACGGGAACGCCATTTAATTGTAAACTCTGAATATTATAACAGAAAGTAAAATAGCATTATTGTTTTTCTAAACATACACACTAAATTTGTTATCAACAAATCTTTTTTAGATGACCTGTCTTCATTTGCAGGGGGCCCTCATGTTCAAAATGGTCACAAAAAGCATGTTTGTTCAGTTTTAAAAAAATTTACATTTGATCTTGAACCCATTTGATATTTTCAACACTTCATACAACAGAGGGTTCCCATACCACCATCTTCTTTTGGTAGTCGTGAATACTAATTCAGTGGGATGACCTGAAAAATATTGTGCTAAAAGTTTTCACCTTACTCTACTGGTGCAGTTCTGATATTAATATTAGTAAATGTTTTGTAACGCTGTGCTCTATAAGCCACTAATATGTATGTCAAAACTGAAAGACAAAATGGTAAATTCTGTTCCAGAATTGTGATCAAATTTTAAAATTAGGGCCTATACCATTACTCAACTTAAGTCAGACTTTGAGGTGGTTGTGGATCATAAAATCCTTCAAAGAGTTTCTGAAAGAAGGGTGCTTTTAAACAGTTCGTTTTACCTACTTACTGCCTTGAATATATGACCAATACAAGTGATTGTATAGATCTTTACAATACAGATAGATCAAATATACATACTAGCCACCATTACAAACGATACCAACCTATGCACACATGACCATATTGCTTCAAACCCAGTTCATTTCCACATGCATTAGTGCAAAATACCCCGCATAGCCAAAAGGGTCTCGCTTGGTCTATCTGTCAGGAGCACATCTTTATGGTTGGTTTCAATATTCCTGTCTTTTTCCCCCACTCTAAAAAAATCCCCGTTCTCCATGCAGCCCTTTTATCTTTTGCTTTTGGGACAAATGTCGATGCCTAAACGCCAACAGCTGATAAATACACAAACCTCTAGTGACATGCACATAATATTCCTGCCTTTTAAACCGCGGAATACATAGAGGTACATCACTATGTGAGACTAGTTCCAACTAGTCTTTGGTTTACCCTATTCGATATTCCATTGCAAGCGGGAAAATTCCTTATTGATCACAACATTTGCTTGATAACTCGACGACAACAAACAACCTATCACGGTCAGGTCAACTTCAGGTCAACTTTAGAGAGGAGATCAGCCAAAAAATTCAACTATTTCCAATTTTGCGAAGGTACATAAATTTCATAGCAGGTGCCCCCAAAGCAACTTTAGTAGATATAAATGGCATCTTAGAAGATAGCAATGTTATTTTGGTCTGACGACGGCTGCTAGATGCATTTTTGTGGTGTGGACCCATGAGCTCTCTTAAGGAGAGAATAGTAGTTACTTGTGAGTGTTTAACAGATTGTGATAGCTATTTTCAGCATAAACAGATAGTAATGGCAACCTTCAGATAATACTTTCCATCAACCACTGGTGTAACTTACAAGCGACAGATTACAGACAATCTGTAAGAGTCGAGTAATAGTACCTTCTATATGAATATGAACTGAAATTTCAAATGTATTAAATTCAACAATTCAAATTCATGACATTGAAGTTAAAAATCTCAACTTGGATAGTCAACACTGTAATTAATCGTCATTTTCGGTACTGAGAATGCCTGCCTGTTATTCCTGAATGAATAAATGAATTTCTCTCGTGAGCTAGTGTACTTTTTCCTTTCCCCCTTTCAACAGAACCACTAACATTTTACGACATATGCCTGAATTACAAGAACACAGGAAAGACTGGTTACAAGTTTTCCATGAGCTATTCATTGCCAGGAACCGTTATTCCTTCCAGAAATAGGCCATCCGACAAAACAAGCTTATAGATAGTCGTAATTCAATAGTCATAAAGCATTTCGTACTATGTTGCAATGTAATAAACAGCAGATTCCCTAATAGGGAATAATTGATCACAATGCTCTGGCCATGTTCCGTCAGCTGAAAACAGGTCTAAGATGAGCACGACTTAGAAGCGTTGGATTTGCGACGCTAACCATGTTTATTCCTGAGCTTTGGAAACTGGGTCACGTGAACAAATGTTGACAAGTGCCGATGTTATTGTGGACTTTGGGCAATCTGCACCCCGCGTCTGTTATTTCGATTAACTCACCAAGGAACCCAATCCATATTATGTTGCTAAACACAAACTGTTAGTCAGTTGATTACGAAACACAAGGTGCAAATGATTAATAAAGAAAAAGAGGGTTTACCTATATGCTACGTCTAAATCACGTTGCTTGCGTAATTCATTCATGGATATCAATTCATATAATTTTCAAGATTGCCTGACCTACTCCCAACGTGATTGAATAATTCGTTTCCTGTCATCCTGTACACAGGCTAATTGTAAATGTAAGGTCTCCGTAGTTGGAATGACAACATACGTCTCAAGACAATGAAAATCCATGTATGGGTATCTTTGTTGCGTCTGACATGTTTGACAAACTTAAGCTGCTAGTGGTAGGAAACGCCAATAACATAAAGAAGACATAAAAGTCCATGTATTGGTATCTTTGTTACGAGCATGGATGTGCCAACATAAGCTGCAAGTGGTTATCTTGAATTCTGATGCACTCGACTTTTTATGGGAGCATATAAAAGATCAAGCCTGAGATAAAAAAAAAAACCCTAAAAGGTCCCCCAGATATTATGCGCACTTGTGCAATGTTAACAACAATTATGATCTTTGTTGTTAACTGTAATTGGTGCGTAGCACATCGCTGTTTAGTTGCATTCGTTTTTTTCTTATTGAACATGTTTCTGGGGTTTGTAAGGAGATGTACATCTTTAGAATTTTTTGAACGTTTGAATTATTCAAACAAACAACATATAAAGGGATTTAGGAGAAAGACACACTTCCTCACCTCAACATGTTTGATGATATCTCCAACTTGCAACTCACAACAACGCGGCATACGGCAGTCAATTTGGTGACCCCTCGGTCTTATTCATCAACCCGACTTGTTGATAGAAATTGTAGAAAGACACGACAATGACAATGGGACGCATGTTTTGTTTCCAAGCCTCCAGTGCTCGTGTAAGCTACCAGAAAAGGACGAAGGAATGTTTTACATAGTGCCCTAAATCTAATAGGTCTCTCAAACAAGGTTCTAACTATCACTGGTATATTTAAGATGAATGATTTAAACAATGTGGGCAACATGGGATGTTTTAAAGAAATGTTGCTTTCAACACTGTCTTATGCTGTATTCCTCATCAGGGTACCTCTCAAGATAAGATGATTTTGAGCAAGTTTGATGAAAGATATCCTTATCTAGCCCCCCGACACACATCATAAAGGTCGCAATGCACCTATTATAAAAGTAATACGAATATCAAAATAGCTGCCATAGCTTTATTCTGTCAAAATTATCAGATATTTTCATCTTCGCTGTGAAGAAACGCCCATTTATTTTGTTACACAATGACCTTAAGGACTCCAGATGACCTTTGACTATCCCTGAATGTCCGACATGACGCACTCCTCAAAGATCATTCTCATCAGTTGGTGTGGTACCTGTGTCTGTGGAACAGTCGCCTTTTAAGCATTTTACCTACACCAATAGCTCATGACCCTACACGACATTTGACCTATCACTGAACACCCTATGTGACCTACTCAATGGTCATTATGATCACAACTTTTTTGTATTTTCTGTCGACAAAGCCGCATTAAAAACAGGCATGTTTTATGTTTGTGTCGACACATGAAATGAAATCCTGCGGGAACAAGATTACAACACCAGCTACTCTAAAACTCAAGCTCGAAATTAAAAACCGAATCCAACCGGGGTGAAAACAAGGTATCAGTAGGGTTTCATTTTGGTGTATTTGACTTGGTTGATTTGTTGCGATTCACTTTGTCAATCTCGCCAATTTTGTTTGTATTAGAATAAAGGTGTATTTCATTGATTCTGTCAGGAGTTTGTGGTTTGTTTATGTTTCACAAGATGTCCCATATAGAAAAGAATTCCGATACTTGCAGGAATTTGTGGCTTGACAAACTATTTTCACAAAATATCGAGGAAGAAAATGGGAAACTTCATAAGCTTGTGATATCATGGGGATGTCACATTGAGGAATATCACGTATTTGGTATCACCCGAAAGACGAAGCGACCCACAGCTTAAAAAACTGATATCAAATTTACCACAATGTTTTCATTTGCAAAAAATCAAGAGGAAATGGTTACTTCATAGAAAGAGGGGTATCATAGAAAGAGAGAAGACCATCGTTATAAATTGAACCAGATTATAACACTGGGAGTTGATTTACAAAATTATACAGGAATGTCACTATTATTGTTATCAATAGGAAATTGAGGACCCATAGATTTACATGATACCAAACTACTACCGGTTTACCACTAGTACATGCCAATTACAGGAAAATAAATGTGTTACACTGAGAGGTTGATTATATATAACAATTTACTAAGTCAAATTTAATTAAGATGATGGGGGATTCAGGTCAGATAGGAGAGGGGTACTCATCAAATGCTTGTCTGTCAAATAGGGGTACCCTATAATTAAATCCCAGAATTGAGAGCCCTTAATTCTAGTACAGTTACCCATAGGATATGGAACTGGACTTGTTTTGTAAAAAGTGTTAAGGCCAATGAAAACAATTGCACACAATCTCTAAGTAGTTTCTGGGTTAGAGGGTTAGAGCAGGGTTTAACTCTATTTGCACAGGATGGTTAAGGACCCTATCCATGCACCGCACATGCCTAAGACAGTTTGGGTCAAGCAGGGCTTCTAACTAAATATACAAGTGGTAGGACCCTAACAACTGTACGACTCTCCTAATTAGTTGGGTTTGGGTTGAGCAGGGTTTCTCACTATATATTTACAAGGGGGTTAAGGACCCTAAAATGCACCACAAACGTAGTTGGGTTAGAGGAGGGGTTGGCCACTATACTTGCCACAGTGGTTTGGTTACTGCACCCACACCTTCTAAATAGTTTTTTGGGGTAGGAGCAGGGTTTCACACTATATTTGCCAGTGGGGGAAAATGATTTCAAACATTTATTTCTTATCTTTTTATGAATGGGGTGGTCGGTGGTCCAAACGTCATCAGTTTGTAAGAATGGATTGGCCAGAGGCCACCAGTGAGAAACTCTGGGTTAGAGATTGGTAAACTAATTTTAATAAATCAAAGTAAAATTTGATTTGAAAACAAATCATTCCACTCCTTAAGATATTTGGCCTAAAATTGTGTGGCGTCAAGTGTATAAAAGGGTTTTCAGTTCGGGGTTTTAAATGAATAAGATTTCACACCAACATGGATCTTTCGTCTTTATTTTGAAAAAGTCATGTCATATCCATACAACATTAATGCACATTATATAGGCCACAGGGGCCAAATGAACAATTATAAAAAGTAAATTTGTTATGGACAAAAGTGTTGGAATGATGATTATTCTGAAACACTACATTTGAGATGAGGTGCGGGGGTGAGGGCAATCATAAAATTCTTAAAGAAAGGTGAGAAAGAAAGTCTAAAAGCTATGGCCAACTAGAAAGGGAAAGACACTCGTTTACAAGTAGGGCAAATCATGGGGGATGGAAGAGTTTTTGGTTATGATGCAGGCCCATCATGTTTGAAAAATGAGCAAAACTGTAAGATTTTTTCTTGAATTCACCTATAGAGAGTTATTTGAATTTTTCAGCATGCAGAAAGAAGAGAAGAATATGACCATGTGATCTTATTATTCAAAAATACATTGGGGAAATAGGCCACATTATTTCCCGAAATTACAGGCTATGGGTCTAACACCCCGACCTCAAGGTGAGGAATGATAGGCCCGTAGCCAGACCAAGGGGAAAATATTTTCGCGATATAAAACATGGACATTGTTTTTTTTACACGCCACTGCGACGATTTTCTCTGCGGTTGTAGGGAAATAGGCCGATCATTTCCTTCGGGAATAGAAAGTGTATGTGGAAATAGAAATAAGAACATGAATGAAAAAGCATGATGTTAGAACTGAAGATATGATGTATTTTTTTTTAAACACAAAATGAGGATACTCCCTGGGCATATACCCCAGTTTGATGAGAATATTTTTTTTTTATGATTTAAACACATAATTCGATACCACTTGTTAACATGTGTTTTAAAATCCTAAACAATCTTCACAGCGCCATATGTATTTGATTAACAACAACATCTTGGCCATGGTTTATTGATCTTTACAAACAACGGCAATGGGATGTTTGTGTGTAAATATTAAACACTATTGTGACAGTGATGTATAGGGGAACTGAGCAACTATGTATTGGGCTGCCTCAGATCACTGGGTACGTAAACAGGGGACAAAATCAAAGAAATGGGTACCTTGTCCTCCTAAATCTTGATTCCTTCTAGCGCCTTCAATTTCGACATGAAATTACAAGCTTGTTCTCCCTACGTTTACCAATCGAGTTTGGCACCAGACTGCCGGGTAGATAATTTTAGATTTTGTTCAAACCCAGGTAACTCTCTGAATAAAGTCTGAAAGAACACGTAAAATAGATGATTTCAAAACTTAATAAACCTATGTAAGCAACAGGAACCACGAGTGGGGACTTTCAACATAGTTTGCCCACACTCAAATTGTGCACGCACACGACGAACATGCCCCCATTGCCCCAGCAATCAATCTCCGTGTCTCCATTTTATTTTCAAATTAGGTCATTATACAATCATCCCTTAAAAATCATAAATCCTACTAACAATGAATTTTACATGAATACAAAGTAACGCACGTGCTGGTGAATAATCAGGGGATCTTCCTTCACACAAGAATGATAACGATTCGCCGCAATTACTATTATAAAATACAGCATCTGAGGAGGGGAGTGGGGACGAAGAATGAGGGTCTGATAAAACACTATTGAAATAATTTAGCCCTCAGGTGTTATGAGAAACTCTGTTCAAAAATAGGTTACAAATTCTCAAATGCCTTATATATTGGATTTGTTTTTATTAAATATGCCAAAGGCACTGGCATGTTGAAAATCCACAATTATGGTTCTTAATGAATTTGCTAGATAGGTTAGGTTTGTTCTCAGGTATAAAAAATAATTAAGATTAAACATTTAGATGTTTTACACTCTTAACACTAAAAGTGTATTAAGGGGGGTCCACGTGGACCCACATTTTGTTTTGCATGCGCCATTTTTAATGGTAAATAATTTTACGTAATTGCCAGTTGTTATCAGTTGCGCATCTTTTGGTGGAAGATGGAAAAAATAAAATCGGTTTCTTCTGCGTTCGTTATTAAATTATGCAATTAGCCATAATTAAGCATTTTGGTATTCCAAATGTTTGTGACTTGCTTACATCGTACTCTAGCAACCTTTGTAAAATTGTATTTCAGCAATTTAAATGTATTTATTCTCCTACACTGTAAAAAAATACATGCAATTTACAGTAAAATACTGTAAAAAAATTTACAGTATTTGACTGTAATTTGGAATTACAAAATACTGTAACTGTTAGGTTCAATTTCGCAGGCCTATAATGATCAATTTAAAAGTGGAGCCTTTATTCAAGTCTATTTTTATCGCTGTTATTAGGGCATATTTTAAAATTATTGGTTTGGCTTCCGTTTGAATTTGAAAGTATGCTTAATGTTTACAATGTGCCATACACTTGTTCATTGGATCCTATAGCTATCTAGTAACCTCCATATTTGAATAATATAGGGTTGATAGATACTATTCGTCATGTGAGTTCAACAAAGTCGTAACTGACATTTTTGGGAAATTGAGTTATTATATAATATGAAAAAGTAGTTTCATGTACGCTTAATTTGATATACATTTCAGGTGACAGTTTCAATTTTATTGGCGAGTTTATTAAGCTAAATAGGCCTATTTAGGTGCTCTCTTAATTCCTTCTAGTTATTTTTAAGTCTAAGGTGACTGGAATTAGTGACAAAACCTTTATGGGATTTAAAATCAATTCCCTTTAGATTCAAATATAATCATTTAAATGATTTGATAAACATTTTTAACATCTTTAAAGGTTTTATTTTCAAATCAAAAGGACTTATTTAAGTAAGCCTTTTCACAGATTTAATTTTTTTAAGTCCAAATAAGGTTTTGTTCACTAATTCCAGTCCTTTAGACTTAAACAATAAGTCTAAGGAATTAAGAGAGTGTAGATACGACTTTGTTGCACTCAACTTGAATTTTTTGTTGAGTGAACAAGTCGTACGCTGTAGATACTACTTTGTTGCACGACATGCGGGAAAACAAGTATGTAGATACGACATTATTTCTTGTAAAGCGATGGTTTTTAAAGGTGTTAAGTACAAAATCTCACAAAATATTTTCCCAAAAGAGCTTTCTTTTTTAACCAAATTTATGCTAATTTAGGCTAATTTGGCACAAAAAACTTTAAAAAACATACCAAAAAATGTAGTTTACGTACCTTTTTCTCCTCATATTATGCTCAGTACTTAATTAATTTACAAGTACATGAATACGCATAATTTGACATAATATTTCCAGTATAAGGCTCAATTTATTCGAAGTTATTATGCTAATTAGCCCTATTAGGTTGCAGATACGACTTTGGTGCACTACCAACATTGAATTTTCTCCCTGTTGTTCAACAAAGTCCATAACTGGTATATACGACTTTGTTTTGCAAACACGGGAAATCATTTGTGTAGTTACCCATTTTAATTAGCCAATTACTTTTAATTAGTCCGACTTACGTGGGAAATGAAATATTTCTAAGATATTTTTAAAAAAAGACATTTTATCATGTGTAAGAATTATTTTCATTTTGAAAATCACAAAAGAATGAACACAAATTCTTCTCCCTGTACAATCATGAAATTGTAGATACGACTTTGTTGGACTCACAGACGAATTATCATTTAGCGACAGGCATCTTGGACTTTCTCAAAATGCTCAAGGTGCACAGTTGCACCCGCAGATTCTTATACTACACACCCTAATCTAATCATTTTATCAAAAAATTTGTCCAACCAACTGTGCTGTCACATGAACTTCTACTTGACTATCTGCATCACAGATGTTGAACCCAGATCCGTGTGTACGCATGCTCACGAGCAGAATCGCTCGCTGCGACTGGAAGTACATCACTGTCTTTACTTCCCTTTTTGAAATTGCCAAGTTGAATCTTTGTTCTTCCTGTGTTCCTTTAATAGGTAAGAAATTTCGACTGTTAGTCTCCATGGCAACCTGAATTCCTTAGTGTTGATAAGAAGCTTGCAATGTCTATTTCAGGGGTTCTCAACTTTTGGCTCGCGGGCCATGGGGGGCTGTATACCCTTCAAATATTCCATGATCGTAAAAAAAAAAAAAAAAAAAACAAAATCGCGGGCCAGATGCACCCTCTCTTGCTATGTTTGCTGTATATTTCAAAAATGTTCAAGGGCCTCAACCACCACAGCTTTCGCGGGCCGGATCTGGCCCTCGGGCCGCCCTGTTGAGAACCCCTGGTCTATTTCGATTAGACCCTTTTTTGAAGGAACGTTTTTGACCAGAGGTTTGAGAACTACCTTAATAAATGATCTATTGTTGTTATATGGGCGCGTTAATATTATAGAGGATGCCAATAGTCTGTAAAGGTTTCATATGAATTCAAATGCTTACAATTCAAGGTAACTATGTTTAGCATTTTCATATGTGCAATAAGTCAGTAAAATATTAAAATAATGAGATATGCGAAGCCTAGGCTCTCGGTTAATAATCCTTAAGCCTTTAAAGGGTTGCGTTTTTAATTTACACTGATAATTGAAGAAAACGGTATAATTATGCACCCCTTGACTTATTCTGTGAACTTATTATTTTGATTTTATGTATTATTATTTTTTTATCATTTATTGGGATTTATACTGGTCATCATACAATTATAAAAACAAAAACATAAAACTGCACATAAAATAATTAAAGGGGCATTCGTGATGTACAGCCTGTCCCCGACTTACACTAAAAAATGTTGAGATTTTTAAAATCTGAAACCGTTAGCCTTGTAATTCCACGTGTGCCCAAGTTTACGCTGCAAATTCGGACGCATATGTAAGAAATTCGCAATTTTATATTTTCTGGTCCGGAAACGGACAAAAAATTACATCACAGTAGCCTATGGACCGTGGGAAACGAGCAAGTGATCATATAAAAACGCAAGATCGGGGATCAGCTATTTTTTTGGAGAATAAGCTTTTCTCAAGGATATCTAGTGAGTCAGGAAAAACAGAATGTGCTGAATTCACGAAATGCACATTTAAAACCAAAAGCAAGTATAAAAAAAATAATTATGGCAGAGAGTAAATCCAAAAGAATAAACACATGATGGGGTTACGTGTGACTGGCTGGCTGACTGATGACTGAGAGATTAAATCATTGTTTTAATTTAGGTTTTTTGACTCAGAAGGTTAAAAGCGGCTAAGAAAGTCACTTAGAAAAAATTCCGGGCTTGGTCATATTCAATAAAGAGTTCTGCATGAATAAGTGGTGTGGTGATAACTTGCTGTATTTAATGATGCTTGAGGTATCCCTGTTAACCGTTTATGTAATAAATTTGTGTAAAAGTAATAACCGACACATAATTCTACTATAATTTGCCGAATGTTGTATTATATGTACTTACAGTGTCAAAATGATTGTTCCGAGAAAACAAAAATATTAAAAAAATTTTATCTTTTTTATTTTTTTTATTTTTTTTATTTTTTTTATTTTTTGTATTTGTTTGAAAATGCATTTCATTTCAAAGTTATGGCTCATTTGTAGAGGGCCTCCCAACAGCCACGTGTACAAATTTAGTACAGAACAGTAAACAGTGCATGTTAATTCAACAAACCAGGATCCAGAACAACGAGAAAGGCAAAGAACTTTCTGTTGGTTGATTTATTCACGATAGAGATTGAAGCAACAAAATTATACATTTAGCATGAAAGAAAAATTGTTCCAAAAAAGTATGACTTTGACCTTTGGCCAAATTAGGTGTTATCATATTAAATTTGAAACCTGGTTTTGGTATGTAGTGATTCAATATATTTTTTTGTTTGGCCTTTATTTAATAGTTAAAAACGAGTTCATTCCAAACCTGAAGAATTCCATGCCAGACAGTAAAAATGGAAATTTCCACTTGTTGTGCATATTAATAACTTAATAACTGGCTGTATAATAATTGGGCAATCACTTTAGCTTTTTTATTGGCATTTATTACCCATTATCCAACACCGTGGTAAAGCACACTAGATATCCCACTTGAAAATTTGGCACTCAATTACCACATCAATAGAAATCTTATTACAAGTGGTAAATCTGGGGGCATTTATAAAATGAGTGAGATATTGATTGACTGAACCAAAATGAAAAATGTCAAATTCCTGTGAAAGCTATTAAATGTACTTTTTGAACGATTTAAAAATTTTAAGAGCTGCCTGCCACAGTTTGACAAGAACAAAATCAGATATTTGAGGAACAATCATTTTGCCTCAAAATGTATGTGTGTACAATGGCGTATCAATAAAAACGCAACAAAACTCTACCAATTTTTTGGTAATTGTTGTAAAATTACATCAAAATAATTTCATGCCCATCTGTAAAGCCACATAATCTCTTTCCACAATGAGGTCATGTGCGGTCATGGGAACCCGTAATCATTGTTTTTGCACAATGGGACCAAGTGAGCTTGGGACCAAGTTTCCAGTAATGCTAACACAAATCCTTTTCAATTTTCCAATCTCTTCTCACTTCAGTAATGCAAGTGAATGGGATTTGTACTTGAAACTTTTGGTCCAGCGACTTGGTCCCCATTGTTCCAAACATGATATCGGTTATCCATGACGCACATGATATAAAATTACTATCATTGGAAGAGGGGATGTGGCCTCTTAAGAGGGCAATCGTTAATTTTGGAAAATTTTCACAATACCACAAAAATTGAGAAGAAGTTTTGTTGCGTTTTATTGTGATACGCCTGTATGTATGTCGGCCCAAAAGGCCTCTGTCAGTTTTGCTCAAAAGTGTGCTAGCGTAAAAGCAAATGAAAGGTGCTGAAGATACCGTACGGGTCCTAAACTATATTCGGATGAAATCGGTTCAGAAAAGGCTGAAAATCAGCAAAAATGTGGCCGGATGACTAAGGAAATCTCCCGGTGGGCTCACTCAATCTGTTATACTGACCGTATGATCGTTACCAAAAGCGCGGACAAATATGGCAGCGAGAGCGAACATAGATGGGAACCCCTGTTGTAATACAGGTTTTGCGTCCCATCATTATCACAAATACATATCCCATGGGATAGAACCACATACGATGGGGAAAAACATTGTCCATAACCACCAAGGCGTGCCATATTTGTCCACGTTTTCATTTGGCACAAAGCTTGGTAACGAGTCATGCGGTCCGTGGTTGGCGGTTTGGGTGAGCCCACCGGGGGAAATCTACCATTGTGTATAACCCTTATAATCAAGCTGAGCACGCGTTCGTGTTGCGACGGGCTCGTCTTAAGCATGAAGACGTTTTATGCAGTACGCAATCGTAGGCCGCCTTAGTACAACATGACAAAAGATGGTCAATAACGTCATGTTATTTCGTTCATTTGGTTTGTGGTATGTGTGACGAAAACTGGGAATAGTCTGAGAAGAAAAAGATTAAATAATAGGAAAGTTACGGGATTACGTATTGACGTTTTATATTTAGAGATGTGAGCTTACATGATGGAGGGAAAAGTACGGGCGAACTTGATGAATTTAAGAATATGGAAGTTGGTGACTGGGACCGGTGGGGTCAAAACTGCAGGTAAGAAACTTTGACGGGAGTTTGAGGAGAGTTGGAGTATGAGAAAAAAAAGATTGGGGATAAAACTATGGGTTAGCAATTGGGAGTACGTTTGAGATTAAAACGTTTAAAACACTGAGGTTACAGGATGAAATATTGACGTTTTATATTAAAAATGCGAAACACTGATCTAGAGGATAAAAATGGTCAATAAACACGGTCATGTTATTGTGCTTTGGTCTGAGTTATGACGGAAAAGTTACGGGTTAGGATACGGGGAGTAGCTTTGAGCAAAAAAAAAATAAAAAAAACGTAGGAAAGTATACGAGATTTAATGTTGCCGTTTCCTTTGTTAGATAATGGTAACTACATGAGCTGACAGGTATATGACAGAAGCTTGAGTAATTTAAATTTTAAGAATACATCAATGCTAGGTAGATAGTCCTCTCAAATGTGGTATCACGTTTGCAATAGGGGCCAATTTAAATTTCCAAAGGGTCAAACTTTTAAAAGCACCATTAATGTTTGAAATGTATGCCAAAAAGGGTGTTCAAAAAAATGTAGAGTTACCTGTACACCTACGACCATTTGAAGTTATGGGGGGTGAAAATGTAAAATGGTTGTAAAAAGGTCAATTCCATTTGCACAGGGATCAAAATTAGAACTTGATCCAATTTTGGTAAAAAAATGATAGAATTGTTCAGCGAGGAATGTGTCAAAAGAAGGAATAGGTAGTAGCATCTACGACCATTGGTTTTAGAGTTATAGGTTACACACCACTAACTCACTTGTACACATTAGTCTATTGGGGAAAATGGCAAATTTGAGATGTTTCTTTCACATTAAAACTATCACAGAGAAATACAACAATATCACACCAAAGACAAGCTAAAAATACCAAATACCAAAATTTGAACATATGATGACCACAAAACTTTTAGTTACGAATCACAAACTCGCCCGACGTCAGACATTGGGCCAGGAGATATGGTCCGCCGATCTCACAGTCCCGGGAACCATGGTGAAAAATAGGGCAATTCGATTCCGTGACTCTTCACGTAACATTAGTTTCACGTGTACACGGGATTTCCTTAGTCTGTTGAATCCTCTTATGATATTTGTGGCATTTGATGCGAAGTTCATATAAAAAGAGCCGAACAGGTGGTGGGTACGGGCACAAACATTCCTAACTCCGGAAGACGCAAACTTTCGTCACCGGGCATCCCCGACTTCGGCGAATTGTGATTGGTTGGCCTTGGTCGGTGACTAGATTGGGTTACGCGCACGGAAAAAGTTTGGTGCGATGAGCAGGACGACTTCAGACATGCCGCGAGGCTAAACTAAACTGTGGAGTGGGGAGACGGACTTCAGATATGATGGCGAACTAGACAATCTCTGGGGATGGGCGGACTTTTGGTGCGGACGGACTTCATAACAGACAACATGGACTTTATAATGAAAACACTAGATAAGGAGATTGGTTGGCAGACGACGAGTCAAAAGATGACGAGCAAGCGTGGGAATGTGGACATTACCCTATGATTTAAATTGTGGCTTCTAGTATCAGCGTGAAGTGTAACAGCAGTATCAACCAGAACACATCTTATCATGGATTTTGTTCATCGCTGTGCATAACCTATGGAGGGTGATTATAACTGACAGAATTGTGCTGCGATGACAGGAATTCCAGAGCACCTTGAATATTGCCATATTTCTCGCTTTATGTCCTAATGGAAGCAATACGGACTAACAGCTGAATTGTGCACAAGCTCGGATTTTATTCGGTAAAAGCTGCCAGCGGTTAAGAGTTACGATAAAATTGGGATTTTAAAGGTACTCAAGTTTAGCGATCCACAAGTTCAAGGAAGAGTAAAGAAACAAGACAGCTGACGGACTCCAGCACGCAACCGATAATGAGGACAAAGACTGACATTATTTATTGTAATGACTTTTGATTGTGAACATGAGTGTGAGTAAATAATAAAATGTGTGATTTGAGCTGGGGTTTTAAATTGGAGGATGGGTTTGTGAGGTTGGAGTTTTGTGGTTTTTTTTTTTTTTTTTTTCCTTTTGTTCTGAGAAACTAAGTTTCCTTATAAATTGTAACTTGGGATTTTGAAGGTTGAGATAACAGATTGGGGGGAGGAAGATTTAAAGGAGTTGGGATTCCAAAATTGTGTGATTCGGTGATGTAATTAAAATGGATTAAACTTTTTAAAACGCAGGCAGCACAAAAAAATGATGCAAAATATTAAACATCACCTATTCTTGGTACATGGTATAGTGGTTTTATACAACTCATCCCTTATTGCGCGGCAGTTGTTTATTAAAGTGTAAATGTGTCGTTCAAAAGGTGTGATGATCAGGTTTTAGTCTATCCAAATTTAAGGTCATCGTGATGGAACTGCAATGAGGTATCGGGTTTGAAACATTGGCGTAAAACTTTGTACATGCGCTGCTACAACACATCGCACGTTCTGCTATGGTCGGCCAAACGTGTCAGATATTGGGTTGGTGTGTTGTAGGTGTGGTGTGAGGTGGTGAGGTGCAGTAATGTGTGTGTTGATTGTGAGGATTGCTTGTGATTTAGGGTTTTTGGCATGAATGTGGGTAGGCGCGGGTAGAGTCGTTCCTGGAGATGAGTAGTATTGAGGGCGAGTTTAGATGACCAGCGGAGGTATAGTCGGAGAAAAACATTGGATTGATTGTGGAGGTGGTTGAGGTCATATGATTATTGGATGGTGCTAATGAGAACTGGTTGCAGGTTAAAAGACTAAGATTGGGTTTAGTGGGGGATAGCGTTACGGAAGAGTGCGACTGTCATGTGACTCAAGTTGTGAGGTGGCATGTGTTGTGTATGAGAGTGGAAAACAAAAATTTATTTTATTGAAATTTGGTTAGATCTGAAAGAACTTGTGGTTACAGATTTCAGAGTTAATAGCAAATTTCCATTTGTTGTTAAACATGTATTTACTTAGCAAAGTGCTGACCTTGTTGTGTTTGGGGAATGTTGCGCGAACTAGAGTTATAGTGCTGTTTGAAAGCGGTTTTGAATATTGTTGGGTTAATGTAGTTAATTAAGCTTGCAGGTTAGTGAAGGGGGTTAGTATAGTCCGACGGATGTAATGAGATGAAAATGCCAGACGTGGGCGGATGTCACTTTTAGTAGCTTGATTTGAGCCGCTGGATGACGGTAAAAGACGCGTGCCAATGAGGGAGGGGAGAGTATTGCGCATTGCGGGTTAGCAAACAAAACATGAGGGTCAGGCACTAGTGCTTCACTGTGGACGTTGCCGGTTGGAAGTATGATCATTTATGCGAGGTTGGATTTGGGGAGTGTGAGGGTGATTGAGTTGAAATGTAAACAGTGAGTACCGAAGGAGGTGTTGGTGTGTGTGAGTGATCTTTTGGAAATTGAGGAAGCAACGCTTGTTGCTTATGGTAATGTGGAAAGAGTGTGGCCATTATAAATTTAATTTTTGTAATTGCTGCTGACGCCTGGTTGTACACAATAAGTGTTGGTATAAGAATTGCATGATTTTGTGATGTAGTACATGTCGTTGGGAGAAGATTGCTATTGGGGAATTTCTTTTGCTGCAATTGTTGAACTGCCTGGGTTTACACTATCTAGTGTTGGTATTCAGAATGTAAGTTTGTCGCGAAATGTATTTGTTTTGTGATGAGGTGAATTTTAACTAGGACTGCTGCATTATGCGGAAAATATGGTACAGTGCGTATGAAAATTGGGTCATTTTCCACCATGGGGAGTGCAGTAAGAAAAAAAGAAAAGTTGCGTGAAACTCTGTATTCTTAGAACTGTAGTAGATGTGGAATTGTGTTAGGAAAAAAGGAACAATCAGGTTATCATGAAAAGTGCCATTGCCGTTTATTTGAACATTGGTGCAAATGTGAAGTATAGTGAGCCATTTATTTGGTATTGAGTTCATATGTGTGTGTGGTCGATCATAATACAAATGTTATTGATGGTGAAAAAATTGAGTATAGCAAGCCATCTGTATGAGAAAGGGTCGAAATCCAAAGCTGGTGTCGAGGTGATTTCAGTGAGTTGGTATCTGGCGGAAAGGTGACAATTGAACCATGTCTTGTGATTTTCTGAGGTGATGTGAAAAATAATGCATGTAAACAAAATCTGGTGTGCATTGTAGTATCTCTAGCGATACGTGGCAGCTTGTGGTTTCTCAGCCACCAACTTACCCCACGTTGCAGATTAGGTTCTGGGCTCTCGGTCGCTTCTGGGAAAAATTGTGCGCGCATGCGCGTTCTCTCTTTTCAGCAAGGCCATCCCCCGCGACACACGCTCGTATTTCCGTTGTCGTATTGTAGCCGGACTGTGGTCCTGCCGGACCATATTCCTTCACACCGACACAAGATACTATATAGTATAGTCGCCAAAGCTAGTAATTGCAAATCGATGTGAAATTGATGAGCGCGGGTAAATTGCCTCAAATTCCATGTACAAATACCACTTAGTTTGAGAAAACATCCAGTCTACCATGTCAATCAGAATCATCACTTTCTTAATATAAATTACAGTCTGATCTAATTTGTTGGAGAATCGAACACACGCGAGCGTGGATTGCGTGAACCAGGATGAACATCGCACCTCGTTTCGTGAAGCGTAATTGGTCGAAGAAGTGCCGAACCTCCGCGGAGTTTGTTGCGCTTACACGGGGTTGCGGTAATCTCCGGCGAACGTAATTATTAATACCACGTTATGCATTCAGCATTAAAGCCTCTTTCCAGATGCCTATGCAACGAAAGTGTCCACCCATAGATTTTTGATCCTACGACCGCCAGGTTAGTCTCAATACATTTGTATAGGGGTCAAAAAATAAAAGTTAGTAAATTCGTTTTTGTCGTTGCCGAGCAAGCTCGTGCGGCCGGCGGCACATCTCTCTTTCCTTAGCGTTTGGGCCAGACTCCTCCGATTATTTTTGCTCGGGGGGGGGTCGCACCCTCCGCACAGCGAGTCTGTTACTTTCCCGCATTAAATGCCGGTACCCATTTATACACCGGGTGGAGAGGAGTAATTGAGGTAAAGCGCCGTACTCAAGGGAAGACACGTGGCCGCAATGGGACTCGAACCCACAAGACCTTTGAGTGCGGGGCGACATGCTCAATCCACTGGACAAACGTTAATCAAGTTATATTTTAAATACTTCAAATTATTTTCTGGGGTAAGAGGACTCCCAAAAACGAACGTTTTGATATGTTCAATGTTTATTATGAGGAAAAGGGCAAAGAAGTCAAAGCCAATTGGATATGTTGCCCTATGACATACTTGGTTCGCCATAGCATGATCTATACATGCGATTTAAGCAGCTGAAAGCTTCTTCATTTTTTTTACCAAAAATTGGAGCAAAACTTTCTGATGGAACCCCTGTAAATTAGAATTTAGGAACTTATTACCATTTTAACCATTTTGCCCTATAAATCCCGAACAATGGTCATAGATGGTCAAACTATGAATATTGGCATCCTATTCAACTTAATTGGAGCATTAAAAAATGACCCTTGTGTAACCTATTAAATTGGTAAAGTTTTGATTTGGTCACCTGTAGGGCTGACAGTAATCGTACAATCTTTCATATACTTAACACTTCAAAATATAGCAATGAAAATACCGCCCACTATTCTAATCAGGTGTTCGTTTTAACTCATATATATTATTGTATAGGAACTCTTCTCCATTGCAGTTGGAATAATCATATTTGAATTAACCTAAACGTACCAGGAAAAAGGGTTTTTATACATATGAAGGATTTTCATCGGTTTGCAAAGGTGCAATCGCATTGTACCGAAAGCTCAAAATAGTCTAATTATTAGTTCTTAGTCTGCATGTAAGGATCCTAGTAACCTAATAAAGCTTTGCATATGTCTTGATCATAATTGATGACAGAAGTTTCACCTATAATACTGTGAATTTAAAAAGCGAACGCCTGCGTGATTATAAATTCTGCCCTTGCGAAATATTAGGGTAACTTTTACAAAGTGACGCTAGCAGAGTGTTGTTGAAAAAGAAAAAATGCACCAGTTTTTTCTTATGTCGATTTTTTTATGCTTGGAAACGACACATAGGAATTACTATAGGAATTACAACACATAGGGAATTACATAGGAACTACTGGTGGTAGCAGCAGTAGTAGTAGGTTTATGTATGTGTGTACGGATCATAGAGCTAGACTTAGAGCTAGAATAGAAACCAAGAGGGATCGCGTGTATTATGGAATCGCCAAGCCCGTAACCGATTTCTCTCACACACGGCGCGCCGTGGTAAGCACTCGCGTGTCGTCACTGTTGAGGCTCGAGGGCAACTGCGCATATAAAAATCTGTGCGTCAAGCGTTTATATTATCAGTGTTGCATTCCCCAGTGTTCCCATTTGTCTGATCGGCCGATTTTCTGCAATAAGAGCGAAAAACAATCGATTGAAGAAACCATGCCTACTAAAAAGAGTCCTGCATCCCTAATGCACAAAAAGTTCCGAATGACCCATGTTTAATTGTGCTAGGAAAAGAGAATATTTGAGTCAGAGTGAAAGCATGTGGCATCAGTTGTTGTTGTTTGTTTTCAACACTAAGTGTTACGAACGTAACACTCGCGTGTTCATAAAATATGCATAGGGGGGAATTTCCACAAATACGACGATACGTAAAAAAATATGGTGGTGCCCAAAACTTGATAATAAAGTGTCGACGTTGCTCATTATAACTTTTGGGCCACCTAAAATTGGTACGCCGTTTCGGGAGAATATGCGGGTCTCGGTTATATTTTAGGGGTCCTTGTAGGCTACACTGAGGGTCCGTTATTCCAGAACACCTTGTTTGAGATAACGCGATTTTAGCTAATGCGTTAAGTGCAACGTGAGATTTCAAAATAACAGGTGCCCCTAAAAAATATGAAAATTCTGATATTTGCACTGTGTAAAGCTTTCAATAAATATCCTCCATCGAAAGGTTGAGCTGAGAACGTTTCTTTTCGGTACACAGAATGTGAAATTTCTGACTTGTAAGGAGCAATTAATCACAAAATTCAGGCCTAGGTGTCCTATTGAAATATAAGAATATACAAATCCCCTTTTGTTTCTTGTAAGTGATTTCTGTAGCCAAATAAAAGGTGGGGGAATCTATTGCATGTCTAATCTAAATGAAACTACTACGACATATCACAGAAATTGATGGACGAATTGAAATCTCTAGGTCACCTTTAAGCAAAAGCGTTTAAATTGTTAAACCACTTGCTTGCTTAAGGGTGATAGAGGGTCCTTTCAGTACGCCACACTATTTGCACGCTGCGCATCGTTTAGCGTTGAAAATACTTACGCACTAGCTATATGTGCGTCGACGTTTTATTGAGATGCAGGTTCTAACGCTAGCCGCGGGGGGTTCGTGAAAGGGCATTCGTTTGTGCAGTTTTGCATTCTCGTTTAGTTTGGAAATCGTAGGCTTTTTGTTCACTCGTGCTTTCGGGTTGAATTTCACAAAATTCGCTTTAAAAAAAAACCGAAGGCATCTTTCTACCCCCACATAAAAGTACCCAAACCCATTTCGGGGAACCAGGAGAAATCGGAGGAAAGTATAAGCGCATTTTAGTCGAATGTTTGGAGGGTTCAAGAATCATTCGCAATGAAAAAAAGTATCTTCGCTACAAGACTTGCGGGGCGTGATGAATAGCGAAACCTTCGGAATAATGAAACTTAGAATATCGAGAGAATCGCCAATGAAACATGATGAATTATATAGATAATTTGAGCGGCGATGCAACGATTGCATATTTATTTTTATTTCCAATTTTAGAAAACCCATGCAACTGAGATAAAAAAAATATTCACATCAGACCAAGTTTTCTGGTTTTGGTAGCTGTAGTGATGATTACCATCAACAAATTATTTGGCAATCTTAACCTTAACCCTAAAAAACTAAACACTAAACCCTGAAACTAAACTTGATCATCATTAATTGTCTGCTTCATATCAATTGTTAATTAAAAAAGGTTTGAAATAGCAAACCCTTTTTGAAATTCGGGAATTATAGAAAACGGGATCTGGTTTCAAAATAGGAACCTTTAGCTTGGAAAAAAACGAGCCTTACTTTTCTTTAACCCTTCTGACATAGTCGGAAAAAGCAGATCCATTTACAAATTCAGGAATAGAGATCCGTTCCAATTATCGGAATAATAGTGAACCATTTTTCATATAAGGAATAGCGAACCCTATTTTAGGCATAGCGAACCCTATTTTCGGAATAGAGAACCTTTTAAAGGTTAAAAAAAGCGAATGCTAAACAACGAATGTTCGCCGAGAAAACGAACCTTCGGAACATTGAACCGTCAGAATATCGAGAGAATCCCAAATAACTACTTCTTATGAGTCGCAAGGTAAATCCGGAAGATCACAAGTCTGTAGGCCTATTGCCTTCTGTTTCAGCAGTTTAGCCGCATGGCCGATGCACAAACTTGTTTGGTGGGTGTTTCTTTTATAGTCAACCATATTGCTGAGTTTCGTGCAAGACGTTGAACTATGTTCCAACTTCGTCTACAACTTTTTGGACTGGTAATTTGTTATATTCGCGTTTCTGCCCACTTATAAATTAGATAGAAATCACTTGTGTTAGATGCGATACCCGTAAAACTGCTATCATAATAGCTCATAATCCACTCCTTGGCGTGTTAGATGGCCGTGTATATCTGGCACGAGTTTCGGTGCGTAGGTACGCGAGCTGTGCTTCGCCCACAACAGTTCACAAAGACGCAATCTAAAATGAAAAATGGTGTATTTTTTTGTACATTTTTGGCAGATTTTAGAAACTAAGTCGTGGTGACCACCCTCTTTTTATTGATGCGCCTTCTTAAAGGATCTGGCATAAGGACTTTAACATAAAATTTAAAAAATAAAAAAAATGGCCGTCAGAAGTTTATTTGTTATGCGGAAAAAATGGCAGTGTCAATAAATTGCGGGTTGCTGAGGGAGGCGGTGCGGTGTGCGGGGTGAGGGTGATAATTTGTGGGGTGCGGGTGATTATTTGCGGGGTGATGCGGGGTGCGGGGTGGACTAATTTGCGGGGATGCGGGGTGATTATTTGCGGGGTGTTTTTCTTTGCGGGGTGATTTTTTTGCGGGGTGATTTTTTGAGGGGTGATTTTTTTGCGGGGTGGGTGATTTTTGCGGGGTGATTTTTTTGCGGAGTTGATTTTGGTGTGGGGTGATTTTTTTTTTGTGGGGTAAACTTTGCGGGGTTTTTTGCAGAGTGACTTTTTGCGGGGTGATTATTTTTGTATTTTTGATATGGAAATATGATAACCCTACAAAAAGTACATGCGAGGCAGAGGAAGAGCACATACACAACTAAATACCCAACCCACTTCCACTCCCAGCAAACTGTGGAGAGGTCTACCCCAACCAAATCAGTGAAGTGGGAATCCGAAAATTTTTCCAAAAATTGAGATTTGTTATCACGGTTGCATGGTAACTGGGCTAGGTTAACCTTACCCATAACCTGTGAATGTTAACCTCGAAAATGTGTGTCTCACAAACGAAGGATTTGGTAATTGGAATGTAATTATTGGGATCCTCGATAATATTCAACGGCTGCTGAAAACGGCCTTCCATTTTAAATAGGCCGGGAAATAGCACCATGGACGTGTCTACGCTCAGCCTTAGTTTGTTTTATTGTGTTCAGGCAAATCAAGTTAGAAGTTTTTTTCAGTGGGCACTATTTCATCATGACGACATAACGTAGAATTTCCAGCTATGGCCATTACTGCCAATCTAGGATCCAAAATTCTATTACAAAATCGCGTTATTGTTATGAAAAAATACACATTGTTTAGCATTCTCGTTGCAGGTATAGTTTTCCTATACCATCGCCAACGTAAGTTTGGCCTAAGTATCAAATTTTGAAAATTGGGGGCACTCTTCAAAAAAATGTGCCATTATTGCTTTAACCCCCGCCCCACTGGAAATGTTGAAAAGGACAAATGGCCAGAAAGGGGGGGGGGGGACTTCCTTGGGAGGCCAAATCCAATCTAGAGTTGTCCTCTTGCTGGGAAATCTCTTGCCAATCTATCTGTTTTCGCCCTTAATTTACAATACAGCATACTTCAATACAGCTAATTTCAAGTTTGCTTTTTTGAACTTCAATTCATTACAAATATACAGGGATTTACTTATATTGAAAGTGCCACAAGTTAGTAGTAAAAGCCACTATTCCTATATACAGAAAAAAAATAACACTTTCTATTTGACAGGATTTTTCCACTGTCACAAGTGTAAAATATTTGATCATGAGTTTCTTAAAACACTAAGGAACCTCCGGTGTCTATGAGGCACATTCGGCAAATGCTGAATTGATGAAAAAAACCACACAAAGCCTCCATGTGCATGCTCAGCTATATGCAGAGAAAATAGTTACTCCTTAAGCAAATATTGACTATACCATTTTCAATATAGTTTATTAAGGAATAACTAGCACCTTTTGTGTTTCTCCACAAATGTTCCATAGATAACCCTCTAAACAGCAGATGGCGTAAACCTCTATCACCCCCTTTAGCCAAAACAATCACCTGCAAAGAAAAAAAAACACCCCAAAAAAGTACCCCGCAAAAAAAAAATCACCCCGCAAAAAATCCCCCGCAAATAATCACCCCGCAAATAATTCACCCCGAAACAAATCACCCCGCAAATATCACCCCGGCAAATATTCAAACCCGCAAATATTACCCCGCAAATAATCACCCCGCAAATAATACACCCCGCAAAATTCACCCCGCAAAAAATCACCACGCAAAAAGTCACCCCGCACACCCCGCAAATATTCGTCACACCGCACACTGCCCCCGCCACCCCGCCCAAAATGCACACTCGGAAAATGGCCCCCCGTCTATTTCTCATTTTCCCATAGAGATCTGTACAAATTTTTCCGAAAAATGTGATTTTTGAAAAGTCTACTCAAAAACTAGTCGGTGACCCCCATTTTTTATTTCAGATTTTTCATTACACCAATGAAAGTAACAGATATATGAAAATAAAGGGAAAATCGGCCGTTTAGCTTTATGATCCTCTATCAACCTTAAAGAGAAGATTTAAACAACAAGTAACACGTCGTTATTTAAAGCCCTCGCACCCCCCCCCTCCCACACCCCCCCCCCTCCCCCCCCACTGAGTGTATCAAAGGCCATATTGTGTTTTATGCGTGAGCGCACAAAGTGTATCGTGGCTTTCCGTAGCATTTAAGATGATACAACGAATTGGGTTAGAATGATAGTATCATTGACCGTTCAATTGGACAGTACAACGAGCCTTGCATTTACGAAATACGGGCCACAGTGAGGCTTATGGGGACGTCTTTTAAGATATATGGGATGGTAAAAAATTCTACCAGTTCGACAAGCCAATTAATATTTATTTAGTCTTAGCGACGTCTTCACCCATACTTAATAATAACGGAATAAAGCATAATATAGTTTTGCACTTTATTCGCTAACGAAAGCCCTTCACCCAAGACAGTTAAGACAGTTGTTACGAGAACGGTGTTGAAAGAAGATATAGTCCTGCGGGGGGCACAGTCCGGGGCTCCATAGGCGATAACGGAATAAAGCGTGAACTATGTTACGTGTAGAGTCAACTGAATCGATTGCCTATTGTTCAACATTGTTCCAGGACTATGGCGTACGCCGGACTAAAATTACTTATACACCGGTTCATTTTGACACTTATAAGATACTCGGTACCCCAAAGGCGTCCCCCGTCCCCGAACACCTACCCCCTTATCTTAGAGAACCTAACAGGTTTAAAAGGGTTCCAAAATAACAAAAAATACTTATGTGTAAAGGGGTTATAATTCTAAAAATAGAAATTATAGGGTTAAAAGGGTTAAAGATGGCTTCCCAAATCAAAAACCAATGGCTCGGGTGTTATTACCTATAGAGAATCTACCAGGGTAGATATGTTTCCCATATCAAAAACCACTGTCTCACAGTGTTATAATCTATAGTATAAACCTATCTGGGCTAAAAGGGTTAAAATGGCTTCCCAAATAAAAAAAAAAAAAACAAAAAAAAAAAAAACACTGTCTCATGTTGCATGTTACAGTATGGATTAATCGGCCAGTGTTAAACGGTAACATGATTTCCCAAATCACAAACCACTAACATGTTATAATCTACAGAGATTCAACTAGGGTTAGATGAAATCCCAAACCAAAAAAACCACTGACTTTTGTATTATATATAATAGAGAAAGGGTTAAAATGGCTTTCATTAAAACACCCAATGAATGATTTCTATAATCTAAAGAAAAATCTACCAGGGTTAAGAAGGTTAAGAGGGCTGCCCAAAATACTGATTTATATGTTATATCTAAGAGAATCTACCAGGCTTAAACTTAAGTTACCAAGGGGTTTTCACTCCGTGGTGTCCAAGGGGGGGGGGGGGGGCACAAGATAGAGGGGCCCATGGAACCCCCCTCAGGAAACACTTTCCCGAGGGAATATTTGCACGAAATTTATACCAACGTGAAGGACATAAGGCACAACCCAAATCGCAGATAAAAAATGAGATTGTTTATTTGGGCTGCAAATTAGGGGCACAACATTGTTTTCAAAAGGACGCGAACATGGGCAAAAGACGGAAAATTTAAATGAGCCTTGCGCTTACATCAAACATTTTTGAAAACGTATTGTATGTGTATTGTTCTAGAAGACCCAACTTACTTATATTTAACCACAAAACACAGCAGTTTTAGGGAATCTTATTTGTGGGTGTTGCAAAATACAACGTCATTTCCCATAGAGTTTGTACCAGTAACGATTTGGCACTTACACGATGAAATTGTTTTAAGACATAAAGGGTAATTATTTTTAATGGTACTAATAATTATTTACTTACATGTAGGTGAACTTAGATCAGCAAAAAACAATGCTTTGGTTCTCGGTTCTTATTCTTATTTTTAAAAATATTTCCTCAAAGACTTCCGTTAGTGCCAAGGGGGGTTCCATGGGACCCCCCACTATTATCTCATAACGGCTTGGCCGATTGTAATATTGTGGTATGAAAAAAGGACGCATTTAAAGTCAGACAATTACAAAAAAAATTCGGAGCAAAAATCCCACGCGTAAACGCGGCCAGCGCGAAAACAAATTTTGGGGGGTCACCCCTAGGACCCCCCCTGGCACTTAAGTGTTAAACCAAAACCACTGACTTTGTGTTATAATCTAAGGAGAAAGGGTTAAGATGGCTTCGCAACATCCAAAACCACTGACTGACTACCAGGTTAAAAGGGTTAAAATGGCTTCATTATCAAAAATCTTGACATGTGTGTTTAACCTATGCAGAATCTAAAGGGTAAACGGTAAGATGGAAGCCTCTCAAAATCCACTGAACCCATGTGCACGCGGTAGTTTTTGACCAGACCCATGCTCCAGGAGCAGGTCCCCTCACTAACTTCAACGGACAGATTATGTTCTATCTTTTTTGACTTAGAATTTTCCCTCAACCTGAAAAAATAATGAAAATTGTATATATTTTAAAAGAGGGCAGTAGGCGGAGATTCGAATCAAAGAACAATGTACAGTCAGTCGACTAGGTTGAGCTCGATAATGAAGTAATTCGCCCGATTCTGTTTTCATGATCCCGTTCTTCGAGAGTTAAGTCCAATCTGTACTTGACGAACAAGTTTTACGATCGGACCCCAACATGGGGGTTAATTGAAGTAATTATATGATTTGGTTGAATATTAATTTGATTTGAATGATCAACTACACCTCATCGTATTTTCCAGAAACCTGACATCCGATATTTATTCTTGAACCAAAATTGAAAATTTTAAAATGTCCATTTTGAAGGATGTCAGAACATAACCCCCTTTCCATCTACACCCTGTTTGTTTTACTTAACATGTGAATTATTTTGCAACTTGATGTTGAGAATAAAACAGCAAGTTTTGTTGGCGCTACCCTCATTAGGGTATATTACATTCATTCACATCCTAAATTGTTTACCCAAACTCTCTAAAACATTCAAAATGTTCGATTATACTACGTTTCTTCATGTACGTTTGCACGGTGTCCAATTAGGAATCGCCTCGGTCAGTGCACACAATTGCGCAGTGTTTGAAACAGGTGAAGCCTGGGCATGATGACGCATAACCCCCGCAGCGCGCGCAAGTGGCTGTAAGCCTGTAAAAACTATTACGGGGATCCGTATGCTCATTCAGTCCACGGTAAGGGTATTTAGCCGGCTGACTTTGTTTCAGTTTGTAGACTTATGGACACATATTTTTCAATCATGGGGGACATTGAATGATTAATTATTTAAGAAAAGATCACAGATGTTGAATCTAAAAAGGAAATTTAATTATGGGAATAACAGCAAATTTTTGGAAAAAAATAAAGATTTGATGGAGTCACGGCATTGATGGTTTATTATTTGCTTCGGGGGCCCATTCAGGTAAAAATGGACGTACGTATCCATACATTGGAAAAAGCAACGATTATCGTAATCGTTTACGTAGGGTTTTGAATCAGTAGGGAAAAGGTAAATTTTTACTGTTTAGCCATAATACACGGTGTCTTTGGAAAAAAAATAAGCACTTTGGGCAGAGGGACGTCATGTACAGACCTTGATTTAACATAGTCGGATTTATTCTTATCGGTCGCCCCCGAAGAGCAAAACTGATATCTTGATACCTGGACACGTGGACTGGTACTGAAACGTGACACCAAACTATTAATCTCGTTACCGTTTATAATACAGTACGGGAAAGCAGCCAGCATTTCTGATATCTCTGTTGTCACAGCGTAATCGATCAAGATGTGAGACTATACATGGATTCTGTATCAGGGAGGGTTAGGGACCACGACGCTCGATTTGGGCATTGGGGATTGTCCAAACGGTAATTGTGAAACTGCTACATGCATTTACTATGGCAGTATCGATCCCAGTGACATTAAAAATCATCTCTTAAACCTTTCGTTCAAAAAGATTTAGTAATTCATGATAAATTAAGAAAAAAATATGAAAGGTCACATCAATATGCTTTCTGTTAAATTACCTGTGCATAACTCAAAACTCCAGAAACTTCCCATGCAAAAGTAATCTCTATCAAACCTTAATACCCTTGAACATTACGCGCATGGAGACAGAATGCTATGCGCTCTGTAGCCAGCGCAACGATACACTCTAATATCAAAACAGCCCAATTTTAAGTAGTATACACCCCAAAACAATTGCAATCCTGGATGGACGTGGCTACCCTGGCCTGTTGTGGTGTTAGGTAAATAGAAAAGCAGTTAAACACAAGCAAACCTAGGTTATACAATGCGATTTTAATTTTCACGAAGGTAGTGACTACCCCATCCTTGTTTTAAGAAACATATCCGCCAAAATTAATGAATTGTTTGAAGTTGAAGGATGTGCTTATTTATTTACCGGTCCATAGTAATATTTAATGTGTGAATAAGCAAGTTTTTTTTTTTTTGTTTGGCCCGTTAATAGTGAAACAATTAAGATAATATTTTACAACAGTGTGTTAAACGGTTATTAAACTCTGAAATGGGGTCTGTTGGGTTAAAGTTAACAACAAAATAATCTAAATGAATTAAAAAGGTTCAAATAACTGAAGATGAATTTTAGTGTTAAGACGAAACTAGGGTTCGTAATTTGATTTTAAAATGTTGTCAAAATGTATGAATATTCAAAATACTGCTATGCTTGGAAGCACAGTGACCAGTCAAGCATAATTGCGAAAACACAGAGCACGATTTCTGATAGTAGGGACTGACGTGTATATGAGGTTAGCTAACCTCACCACAAGACCAGCGAGGATTAGGGTCAGAATTTGCAATTTAATCCTTGATCACATTTACGGAATAAATCGCTACTGCTATTCTGCGTCAGCAATCAATATAAGGATTAGCTCGCTCGGGAACGGTTCGCCAAACCTGCTCCAGGAGCACGAGTGGTGTCAAAATCTCACACTTGCGACTATAAAGAATTACCAGGTTAAAAGGGTTAAGATGGAAGTCATCTCAAAACTGCAAAAACCACTGGGACTTATGTGTTAAACTATTACGATTCTCCAGGATTAAGATGCCTTCCCAAATAAAAAAAAACACCGATTATGTGTTATAATTTATAAGGAATCTACTGGAGTTGAAGGATAAAAATTACCAACATAGAAATATGTTTTATCCAATTGGGTGGGTATGATAGAGCAACAGGAGTTCGGTGTATCACTTACCCCAAGAGGAAAAATGACTAATAACCAGGGTCCGTTCGCGAAATTCATACATAACCCTACGTGTATCCTAACTCATGCGTAGTCCTAATATAGACCTTTTCATACCAGTTACACAGTGCTTTGGATAAGTTGATCCACTAGGCATGACATAGTATCCACGTAGATTTACGACTGGTTTCGCGGAAACCGAACCCCCTGAACATTACCGCCAACAAGGAGGTAGCGTTATTTGTTTGTTGATGTAGGAGAAATTCCCAATATCACAAGGCAAGGTCGCTTAGTGATTGTTTTGGAAAGTGGAAAAATGGCATTAGGGGATTTAATGGAAATAGAAATTTTCACACATTTTTACAGTGTAATATTTGTTTTGTTTTCAACTCTGAGCGTATCCTTCTCTGACAACCCCCACCTCAGTAGCCCCATCTCACCAAACCCCCTTTTATAATTACAAACTTATACTCTCGATGAAGGAACTAAATCGTAAAGACAACCTTTTAGTCACAAGATAACGTAAAATATAAACAAATCACAACATAATTATTTTGCTATAGACAGCATTAACAAATTTACCCCATTTTGGTTTAAACCAGAGGCCAATTTCCGCCAATCTTCTCCTCTCTATTCAAGAGGACACATTACGTGGGGTTATCCGGGGAATAACACTGTCATATTAAGGACATTCATTAACCCCCACCCCCCCCCCTTTTTGGTATTGATTTACACACATGATTGTATAATCCATGACTTATGCTGAGTTTGCATATGTTATCCTATCTAATTGTGAGCTGTCGGCATCCTTTAAGGCGCGCCCTGATTTCAGTTATTCATTACTTAACGCACGCTCATGTGTACAGCCCTCATCCATGGGCACAGCCCACAACCTGCATGGTACCTGTGTGGTATGTATTAGACCTGTTGGTTTCTAGGCATGAGTTTCAATACTGGCGTTCAACTACGCAAGTTACGCTGACAGATTTGTTCACTTATGGATTTGATGGCAAATGACACTCTTTTCTCATATTTTGCCACAACTTCTTAAATCCGAGACAATTCTAAGAGGGTAGCACGTGACCTTATAAGAATCTAATCACGAAAGTCCCAAACTGAAATTAATAAATTTGTGTTATTAGATATCTTATCTTATGAGTATCTAATAATGACAGCACCTGAGGTATACTGGCCAATGGTTAGAGAATTTTAGATTATCTGATGTAGTTGATGTACCAATCAGACACATTGTTTAAACCGCTCCATGGCCCGCCAGCCTGATCACTATAGCCTCAGAACCCCCCCCCCCATGTACCTGAGGGTTAATAAATTGATGTCTGAAGAACGCTACGTTTTTCTCATTCATACCCTGAGAAAATCTTAGGGCTGAAAGCTAGTTGGTTTGGGATCTATATCGGAAATGTACCAAACCGCATGTCGACCAATATTAGTTTTACAACACTATTTTATATAATTTATTAAGTAATGAAAAGTTATATTAAGTTTTTTTTTAAAATAAATCGGCTAATCCCTTTAAAGGTTTGTACTGATCTTACTCAGGGCATAAATCAAGTTTTGGGTTTTGCCAAAGCAGCATAAATTTGCATTCACCTTCCAAAAAAATCTTTCTTGTTGATTCAATATACTAACATTATTTTTTCTACAGTTTATTTAGGAAATGAAGATCTATGACGGGGTGAACATTTTGCAAATCCTTACTCCACTATCATTCTTTGCTAAATTCTTTCTTAAAGATTAGAAGATAATCTACTATTCAAGCTTTCGGCTCTTGATTAATCCAGCTTACTTAGTAAATTTAAATCTTATGCATCGGGAAGTCAAATCTCTTTAATATGGATTTCTCAAACTCTAGTTACGTTAGATCACTCTTGCTAAATAATTATTTTCTAATATCTTAAGAATTTATTAGAGTTGGCCAGGTTCTTTACATATCTGGTTAAGATATTAGCATCTTATTACAATTATACATTATGCAAAATAATTATTCTTATGTTTGGCAGGATATTAGCGAACTCAATTATGCTACAAGGGAAATTGAATTTTCATAACTTTTATTTAAAAATGGGTGCAAAACCTGGAAACTGTTCACCGCCAATTATTGTGATGTTTAATATGCAGTTGTGTTATTGACTTTTAAGATGCTATGACACACCTTCAACGACCTATGTACCGCCAATCAAATAAGACAGAAATAGCAATCTCCAGCACAAAAATATTGGGAATTAAATATTTATTAAAGCGTAACGAAGGACCTCTTCCAGAGTTAGTAACAAATTACTTCTGATTCAGATATAAAACCCAAAAAATAATAACGCAGCAGTCTAAATACCCCATAGTTACAAAAAAAAAAAAAAAAACAAACCATTGGCTAGCACGAAAAATACAATGATATCCAATAGTCTGTTTTTCTGCAAATTTTGAACCTGTCTTGCTCCATTGTGAATCATACTAGCCAAACACAGGTTCATTTGACGGAATGTGTCACCATGTTCAAAGTTGCACCTGAAGACTTTATTACAAGGTTACAATCAAACCATGCATTACGTGACACACACTTCACGGGAAGAATGCGATCTTTCAATGTATGTATGGCAATTCAATATGCTAGACCTTTCTGACAAACTTTTAACCAAGGGAGAGATTTCTTTATAATGGGTATGGTGGTAATATTGATCGCAATGGGGAAAGAAGGTTATCACAATTTGGGATAGAAAACGAACTAGTGATATAATTTTATGTTTGTGCAAAAAAAAAAGACCAATGGTTTGTACCTAAGGGTATTTAGACAGGCTGCGTTACTTTTTTGGGTTCTTTATATGAGTTCTGGTCCTAATCCTACTATAAGATTTCTGGGATCCTAAACATACTGTGAGTAATCTGGATCCAAAACCTACAAGAGTTCTGGATCCTAATCACACTAGAAGATTCTGGAACCCCAAACTACTATAAGAGTTCTTGATCCTAATCCTACTGTAAGAGTTCTGGATCATAATCTACTATAAGAGTTCTTGATCATAATCCTACTATAAGAGTTCTTGATCATAACCTACTATAAGAGTTCGGGATCATAATCCTTTATATAAGAGTTCTAGATCCAATCCACCTATAAGAGAGATTTGATCATAATCCACTATAAGAGTTCTGGATCCTATCCTACTATAAGAGTTTAGATCTAACCTATATAAGAGTTCTGGATCCTAATCCTACTATAATAGTCTGGATCCTATCCTACTATAGAGTTCTTATCCTAATCCTACATATAAGAGTTCTGGATTCCTAATATTACTATAAAGAGTTCTAGCATCCTACTCCTACTATAAGAGTTCTGGATCATAATCATACATATGGTTCTGGGATCATAATCCTACTATAAGAGTTCTGGATCATAATCCTACTATAAGAGTTCTGGACCCAAAACCTACTATAAGAGTTCTTGATCCTAATCCTACTGTAAAAATTCTCTTGGATTCATAATCTATATAAGAGTTCTTGTCATATCCTACTATAAGAGGAGTTCTGGATCCTACTCCTACTATAAGAGTTCTGGATCTTAATCCTACTAAAGAGTTCTAGATCCTAATCCCTACATAAGATTTCTTGATCATAACCCCCTTAATCCTACTATAAGAGTTCTGGATCTTCCTAATCCTAAGTAAGAGTTTAGATTCCTCATCCTACGATAAGAGTTCTGGATCTAATCCTACTATAAGAGTCTGATATTAATCCTACTGTAAGAGTTTGGATCATAATCCTACTATAAGAGTTCTGGATCTTAATCCTACTATAAGAGTTCTGGTCATAATACCTACTATGAGTTCTGGATCATAATCCTACTATAAAAGTTCTGGAGCTAATCTCTATATAAGATGTTCTAGATCCTAATCCTACTATAAAAGTTCTGGATAATAATCCACTATATGAGTTTACTGGATCCATTAATCCTATATAAGAGTCTGGATCATAATCCTACTATAAGATGTTCTTGATCCTATCCTACTATAATATTTCTGGATCCTAATCCTACTATAAGGAGTACTGGATACTAATCCTATTATAAGAGTTCTGGATCCTAACCTACGATAAGAGTCTGGATCATAATCCTACATAAGAGTTCTTGATCATAATCCTACTATAAGGTTCTGGACACAAACCTAATATAAGAGTCTTGATCCTAAATCCTACTGTTAAAAGTTCTGGATCATAATTCCTACTATAAGAGTTCTTGATCATAATCCTACTATAAGAGTTCGGATAATAATCCACTATAGAGTGTCTAGATTCTAATCCTACTATAAGAGTTCGGAGCCATAACCTACTATATGAGTTCTGGATCATAATCCTACTATAAGAAGTTCTGGATATAATCCTATACTATAAGAGTTCTGATTCCTAATTCCTACTATAAAAAAGTTCTGGATCCATCCTACGATAGAGAGTTCTCGATCATAATCCTACATAAGAGTACTGGATCATAATCCTATTATAAGAGTTCTGGATCATAATCCAACTATAAGAGTTCTTGATCCTAATCCTACTGTAAAAATTCTGGATTCCAATCCTACTATAAGAGTTCTGGATCCCTAATTCCACTATAAGAGTTCTGGATCATAATCCTACTATAAGAGTTATGGATCATAAATCCTATATAAGAGTTCTAGATCCTAATCCTACTATAAGACTCTGACCTAATCATACTATAAGAGTTCTAGATCCTAATCCT
The DNA here is from genome assembly GCA_023653785.1 of Ophioderma brevispina. Lineage (NCBI taxonomy): Eukaryota > Metazoa > Echinodermata > Ophiuroidea > Amphilepidida > Ophiodermatidae > Ophioderma > Ophioderma brevispina. The sequence continues at coordinate 78,217 of JAMKCH010012654.1, forward strand.
ACTATAAGAGTTATTGATCCTAATCCTACTATAAGAGTTCTGGATATAATCCTAATATATGAGTCTGGATCATAATCCTACTATAAGGTTTGGATCATAATCTTACATAAGAGTTCTTTGATACTAATCCTACTATAAAAGTTCTTGATCCTAATACTCCTACTATAAGAGTTCTAGATATAATCCTACTATAAGAGTCTGGATCAATAATCCTACTAAAGACGTTCTGGCTCCGATCATAACCTACTAATAGAGTATTAGATCCTTAATCTACTGTAAAAGTTCTGGATCCTAATCCTACTATAGAGTTCTGGATCCTAATCCTATTAAGAGTTCTGGAGACATACATCTGCCTATAAGAGTTCTGGATCATTAATCCTACTATAAGAGTTCTAGATCCTAATTACTATAGAGTTCTTTGCTTGATCCTAATCCTACTATAAGGTTCTAGATTCCTAATCCTACTATAAGAGTTAGGGATCATAATCCTACTCTAAAAGTTTTGGATCCTAATCCTACCATAAGTGTTCTGGATACATTCCTATAATAATCTGGCGATCCAAATATAAAAATGAGATGCTTTTTTGGGAATAAGCAAAAAAGGTGGGACTTTCACCTCAATTTAGAAGGAGGGTTATGAAACTAAGAGACTGCACAAGAGTCTAAGAACTAACCGTAAATTGTGACATTTGGAACATTTTGAAATAATTGTGTGTGTCAATACCTTGGTAAAAATAAGAAGTAGGTTCGGTTTCTAAGATGTTTTGGTCATCAACACCTTGTGTCTTGGATATTTTAGATATATGGTCTGAATAGGTTACGGAAACAAGAGCATTTCCAGGATGCATGGCTAATTCCTTAAGGAGAGCATTATTTCGGCATACTTCGTTGCCAAATCTAAAAGTAATATTCAAACACTTTGCTACAATTTCAAGAACATTTACCAGATCTGGCCATTTACCCACAATGCCACAAACCAACTTGCACTTTTGTATCGTCTCCATTTTTTCACTCTACTGAACAGGAATTTGCCGCTGCGGAAAACAGTTATGTCAATATATGGTTTGGATGAGCTAAAACATTTGCAAAGACATCTAAAGTGATCAGTCATAATGTGGCTCATCATATGTATTTCAGTTCAATTAAGCTGACGTCTTATTAACTAAGTGATCATTCACTGTCATAGGCCTCTCCCCTGATAGACACACACACCTTTATTCTTAAAGCCATGGTATACTTCCAGGCGCAGCGAACGCTTTCTGCGCGTGGTTTTTTGAGGAATGGCGTGAACACATGATATTGGGTCACCAATCCGGTATTGCGCACGCCAAGCATCAGATGCGACTGGAAGCTAATATCACGGGCTTAAAGGCAATATTAGCCATTTTTTTGAATGGCGACCCCAATTTTTCAAAATTTGGAGATTTTTACACGGTTGCTGGTAACTGGCTGTAGTTCAACTATGACGGGAATGGTTAAGCTCGAAAATGTCTATGGCACAAACGAAGGAATTTGGTTACAGAATAATTATTATCGGGGATCCCCGATAATAATCCAACGGCTGCTGGGAAAAGGACTTCTCCAATGTGAAATAGCCGGGAAATAGCGCCATGTACGTGTCTACACTCCTCCTTATTAGTGTTTTATGAGTTCGGGCAAGTCAAGTTTAGAGGTTATTTTCTCGGGTGGCACTAATGTTTCATCATGGGACGGACATAAACGTAGTATTTCAAGCTGGCCGTTAAGGTCCAATCTGGGATCCCAATTCTATTACAAAATACGCTTATTTTGTGATAAATAAGCCATTTTGTAGCATCTCGTTGGCAGAGATAGTTTCCAAGACATCCCAAACGTAACTGTGCCAAAATAGCAATTGGAAAATTGGGGCGCTGCTTCAAAAAAGGTGCCAATAGTGCTTTACTATAGGATGATAGGGTCTATTGAATCATTGGGTGATGAAAAGCAGCCCAAGGCAACTGCAGGAAATAAATGATCAAGAAAATCTTGTGGTCATAGTATCAAAGAAGGATATAGTGCGATGTTTTATTAGTTTCAATCCATAAAAGTTCGAACGATTCCATTCATGCTGAAGGTTTGTATTATTTATTCAGGAATAATCATCCATTTAGAGGGTTCTATATAAATATCCTAAGCAACAAGTGCGAGTATGGACTTCTAATGGTATGGACCAATGCTTTCTACAAAAGATAACATTGAACTGGCAGAGTGCAATGAAACTTGCCCCATCCCAATTGCTATGTACTATAGATAACATTTTAGATTGGTTATTTACATCAATACTGTCTCATCCTGAATGTTACCTACTATAAATAACATTTTAGATTGGTTGATTGGTACATCAATACTGTCTCTACTGTCTCCATCCTGAATCTTACCTACTATAGATACATTTAGATTGGTTGAGTTACATAAATAACTGTCTCATCCTGAATGTTACCTACTATAGATAACATTGTTAGATTGGTTTATTTTGAATCATACTGCTCATCCCTGAAATAATACTCCTATAGATAACATTTTAGATTGGTTGAATTACATCAGACTGTCTCATCTGAATCTTCCACCTATATAGATACCATTGTAGATTGTTGATTTTTACTATAAATATATACTGTCTCATCTGAATGTTACCTACTATAGATAAATTTTAGATTGGTGATTTACTCATACTGGTCTCATCCTGAATAATCCTACTATAGATAACTCATTTTCGATTGGTTGAGTTACATAATACTGTCTCATCCTAATGTTACCTCTATAGATAACAGTTTAGATTGGTCTCGATTTTATCAATACTGTCTCATCCTGATGTTCCCGGGTACTAAGAATACATTTTAGATTGGTTGAGTTTACAATAAATGCTGTCTCATCCTGAATGTTACCTACTATAGATAACAGGTTAGATTGGTTGATTACATCATACTGTCTCATCCTACTTTTACCTACTATAGTAACATTTTAGATTGGTTGATTTTACATAATACTGTCTCATCCTGATTTTACCTACTATAGATAACATTTTAGTTGGTTTGAGTTACATAAATGCTGTCTCATCCTAATGTTACTCTACTATAGCTAACATTAGAATTGGTTGAGTTCATAAATACTGTCTCATACTGAATGCGATCTAATATGATAGTATTTATGTAACGCAACCAATCAAATACTGTCTTATCCTGAATTCTAGCACTCTAGATAACATTTTAGATCGGTTGAGTTACGTAAATACTGTCTCATCCTGAATGGTACCTCCTATAGATAACATTTTAGATTGGTTGAGTTACATAAATACTATCTTATCCTCAATGATATACTGGAGATAACTTCATGGATATAGGACAAACTAAATGATCAATAATGTAACCTACTTACTGATTTGCTCATGAATGCAACATTTTTCAAACATCCAATTAAATTACTCCTACATCACAGATTATGAAATGTTTGTATATCAGTTGACATGATGTATTATGATTTAAAGGTGCACCATGTAAACTAGTGTGTGTTGTGTGTGTGTGTGTGTGTGTGTGTGTGTGTGTATGTGTATGTGTGCATGTGTATAGGTGTGTGTTTGCGTGTGGGTGCGTGTGGCGTGTATGTGTGTTGGTGAGCGAGCTGGTGTGTGGTGTGTGTGTGTGTGTATGTGTGTGCACGGCCTCGTTCAGGTTTTTTTTTTTTTTTTTTTTGCTTAGTGTCTTTCTGAACCAGTTACTCTGGCTTTGGCTCTGGCTCAAAAAGGCTATTCTGCCAATCTGATACAGGCAAATGCCATTACTTCATGTTATCATAATCTATGCACAGGACTGTTGCAAATCATCTGTACTGGGCAATTTTATCAGATGGCATTGGCTAGAGGAAGGCAGAGGATAATATAGCTTAAGTGTTCCTTAATAGTTCACAGGATGCATCATTTCATTGATGGGTTTTTTACAATTAAAAACACAAAGGACAATGCACTATTAGGATAGTAACACCACGTGACATGAAACTTGTAAATGAACTTTATATGTCAAACTCTATTGTGTTTTCAGAATGAGATTCAGTGATGGAATTGTAGTGTAGTACTAAATGGTTTCAATTCAATTTATTCCTAATTCTGTATGAAAGCAGACATTTTGGGGTGTTATTTTCATGCAAAGATTCTGTAATGAACTATCAAAATATATAAGTCATTAAATGCGGCGATCATATAGTGATGAATTTATTTTTTAGAAAACGGGTGACTTAAGCCTTCTCCTGCTTTTTATCCTCTTGGTTTTCAAGCTAGAGGGTAGTGTGCAGTGTATTCCTTCAGTATATGTGTGTGTCGTGTGTGTGTGTGTGTGTGTGTGTGAATGTCGGGTGGGGTGTGTGTGGGGCGGGCGGGGGTGCGTGGTGTGTGGGTGTGCATACAAGCAATGCATAATGGAATATATGTACACAGCAAAAAAAAAAAAAATTAACCTACCTGGGTTGTTTGAGTAGCAGGCTTATAACAACTGTGATTTAAAACATTTGCTAAGATCAGAGTTTATGCCCCCTTTGCAAACAAATCCCCTTATACATATATGACATGAATACACAACGATAAAAATCACTCCAAATGTCAGTAATAAACAAAATCCCATTATGCAAATATGACATGAATACACAACGATAAAAATCACTCCAAATGTCAGTAATAAACAAAATCCCATTATGCATATATGACATGAATACACAACGATAAAAATCAATCCAAATGTCAGTAATAAACAAAATCCCATTGGTCATGTTAGAATGATACAATTACTTTGTCCTTTGCCCACCTATTTGTTAAACCACCCGAGTTTATTGCCACTTTTGTCAAACAAAATCTCACTATGCATATATGACATGAATACACAAAGATAAAAATCACTCCAAATGTCAGTAATTTAATACAGAATTTATCAATCAAAGCCACAAGGGTTATTGTACTTTTCAAAACCAATATTTTCCTCAAATGTGTTTCTGTTGATTATAAGTGATAACGAAAATATGACACTCACATTGCACTTTTTTCTCCCATTAATCATCAAATAACTATAAATAATTATACAATGGGGACCTTGATTTTTGGACTATAATGTAAAGTAAGTCATAAATTTTGCACCATGAGTTCTTGTGAATGGGCAAATGAAATTTAACAAATGTGCAAATTTAAACAATCTTCCTTTGAAGCTATTTCAGTTTGTGTTAATGTTCGTGCTTGTTACTGGAATATTTTATTGTATTTACTGCCGTCAAATCGAAATCATGTTCAATGACATTAGAAATGCTACCAGGGTAGTGTGCAGTGTATTCCTTCAGTATATGTGTGTGTGTGTGTGTGTGTGTGTGTGTGTGTGTGTGTGTGTGTGTGTGTGTGTGTGTGTGTGTGTGTGTGTGTGTGTGTGTGTGTGTGTGTGTGTGTGTGTGTGTGTGTGTGTGTGTGTGTGTGTGTGTGTGTGTGTGTGTGTGTGTGTGTGTGTGTGTGTGTGTGTGTGTGTGTGTGTGTGTGTGTGTGTGTGTGTGTGTGTGTGTGTGTGTGTGTGTGTGTGTGTGTGTGTGTGTGTGTGTGTGTGTGTGTGTGTGTGTGTGTGTGTGTGTGTGTGTGTGTGTGTGTGTGTGTGTGTGTGTGTGTGTGTGTGTGTGTGTGTGTGTGTGTGTGTGTGTGTGTGTGTGTGTGTGTGTGTGTGTGTGTGTGTGTGTGTGTGTGTGTGTGTGTGTGTGTGTGTGTGTGTGTGTGTGTGTGTGTGTGTGTGTGTGTGTGTGTGTGTGTGTGTGTGTGTGTGTGTGTGTGTGTGTGTGTGTGTGTGTGTGTGTGTGTGTGTGTGTGTGTGTGTGTGTGTGTGTGTGTGTGTGTGTGTGTGTGTGTGTGTGTGTGTGTGTGTGTGTGTGTGTGTGTGTGTGTGTGTGTGTGTGTGTGTGTGTGTGTGTGTGTGTGTGTGTGTGTGTGTGTGTGTGTGTGTGTGTGTGTGTGTGTGTGTGTGTGTGTGTGTGTGTGTGTGTGTGTGTGTGTGTGTGTGTGTGTGTGTGTGTGTGTGTGTGTGTGTGTGTGTGTGTGTGTGTGTGTGTGTGTGTGTGTGTGTGTGTGTGTGTGTGTGTGTGTGTGTGTGTGTGTGTGTGTGTGTGTGTGTGTGTGTGTGTGTGTGTGTGTGTGTGTGTGTGTGTGTGTGTGTGTGTGTGTGTGTGTGTGTGTGTGTGTGTGTGTGTGTGTGTGTGTGTGTGTGTGTGTGTGTGTGTGTGTGTGTGTGTGTGTGTGTGTGTGTGTGTGTGTGTGTGTGTGTGTGTGTGTGTGTGTGTGTGTGTGTGTGTGTGTGTGTGTGTGTGTGTGTGTGTGTGTGTGTGTGTGTGTGTGTGTGTGTGTGTGTGTGTGTGTGTGTGTGTGTGTTGTATTTACTGCCTTCAAATCGAAATTCATGTGTCAATGACATTAGAAATGAAATACAAAGGTGTACATAAAATGGTATGTAAAAAAAATACATTTAATTTTGTTTTAATGCCGACAAAATAGAAATAAAACTAAATATGGTGCAAAGTTGTCAAAATACCATAGGAGAGTTACATTTGTTCAATGTATTGCACTCAATTATAACTTATTGGGATTAACAGGGAATCACTGGCGTTATGTCAAAAGTTGTCAAAATACCATAGGAGTTGAAATTGTTCACATTGTATTGCCCTCAATTTATTAATGTATTGGGATTACCTGGAATTCACTTGGTTATGATCATAGGGTCCATTTTTACTTGTTCAGTGACACAATAATTTATACTTGAAGGTAATATTTCGAAATTTGTGTGTTCAGTTATTTTTTGAAGATATTACGTTTTTGGCTGACATATGATTGACGTCTGTTACAACTTTTTAAAAGTATCAGAAATACATTTATTGTGTATACACAAATCTAAGAGTTATTCATGTTATTTTTATCGCAGGTAATTGCTGTTATAGGCATATATTTTAAACTTATAGATTTGGCTTCCATTTGAATTTGGGGTATAAGTCAATTTACAAGTGCCATGCACGTGTTCATTGGGTCTATAGTATATCTACAGTGCGCGTACCGAGGTGGTAGTCATCCAGGTAGTTCGAGGTAGTAGTCGATCCAGAGGGGGCAAATTTCCAAGTCGTTTCCCGCCAAGCGGGGGCAAAATTCGTAAATCGTCCGGTGTGATTTGCTCCAATAAGTCTGAATTTGCCCAAATGCGGCGTAGGTCGCGAAAAATTGCGCCGAAGTTACTTAATTGATGACCCTAATTTGGGTCGAAATTGGTCGAAATGGCCCGATTAAAGAGGGATTTGAAAATGCATATTTTGGTCCCATATCGTCCCGCTTTTCGAGCCAGAGGGGAAACTTGCCCACCTGCCCCGGTCGGTACGCCGGCCACTGTATATCTAGTAACTCCATATTTGATAATATATTGTGATAGATTAATTATCATTATGGCGGACGCCACTTGATTTCTCAAAATGACTCAAGGTGCCAGGGTTGCACTGCATTTCAAATAACCGCGTTACATTAACAGTATGGATGGTTTTTTTTTAACCAGTTACAGAGTGGTTAGTAAGGAATTCAACACTGGTACATTCATGCAGCCCTCCACATAGTTTTATCTTGGGTTTTCGTTTTGTCACCCAAGCATGCTAAGATTATGCAGATGCGTTGGGCGCATGATTGTTAATTTCTTATGAGGCCTTCTTTGAGGTGCAAGAGATTCACATATCCGAGTTCCCTAAAAAAATCAAAGCCTGAGTTTTACAAATTTGTTTAAGCTTTCGTCAAAAATATTCCATCTGAAAGGATAAAGCCGAGGAATGATTTCTTTGGTACCAAACTATGGGAACGGTCTAATTTAGTATTCTGTTTAATTGAAATAGAAGCAGATCAAAATCACTGTTTGTATTTTTCACTTTTTTTTTAAAAAAAGGCATTATTGTAGCCAAATGAAAGGTAAGAAATCTATTGAGGGTCTATATCTCTATGAAATCATTACAATATGACATACTATTAGGATTCTTTGAAATCTCATTGAATATTTTTAACACATGTTATGTCCCTTGTAACAATGTCAAGACAAATAACTGCATACATTAACACAGGAGTCACAGCAAAACCAGTGCCATGGGTTAAACATTGAACCCGAAACTTCTTACCCCCCCCCCCACCGCCCCCCGAGAACACCTACGGCCAAATTGGTTAAAAAGAAGATGATACCGTTTATTGAACCAATCAGGTACATTGTTAGAATGATGGTATCCCTCAGAAAGAGTGGAGTGAAATATTTTAGAAAAGCTGCTGTAATGGTAATCCAAGAACAAATGAGTAACCAACCAATCACAATAATTGTAAGAAATGCAGTAGACATCCAGGGGGTAAGGAAAGGGTGTTTGATCATCAATCAAGAGGAACACGTATATAATTATATTCGGCCCAGCCTTAAAAATAAATTATAAAGCAACATTTTCTCAATCCATAAACCCCGCCAAAACCATTTGCGTGAGAATCACTCTACTCTCGAAAAAAAGGGGAAAAAAACAAGTTGTCTCAGCTTCATTAGCTTAAAACTGCTAAGCCTTATGCATTTTTTCTTTTCTTTAAGTTCAAAAAACTATGCGCTGTAGATAATACTTTTTAAAGCTGTTTGTAGCCATATTCACTTTTCTTCTAAACATTTTAAATACAAACAAAACTGATTAAAAATCTCTTGAAAACCTTAAAAAGTAGTGTTGTAAGTGAAATGTTTCACCTATGCTCGAGCGGGGGAAAAGGGGGAAGCTTAGACGTTTTTTTTATGGCCAAGGAGTTGTTTCTAAATTGACTATGAGTAAAGAAAATAATTGCATGACACCAATTTTTTCCCCCCCCAAAATTTTACTATGGATATGCGGCTAACAGATCACCATGTAAAATCCTCAAAATTGTCTTGGAAATAATGATTTATAATATTAAATATTAGACCCATTAGCCCATTTTTATACCAGGTGAAAAGTCAATGTTTCATCAAGCAGTTTGAGAAATTTACCTGTTTGGGATATGAAAGTACAAGGTGATATTTTATGCACAAGCTTTCACTTAAGAGCACAAACCAAAGAAAGTTTGTTTTTGTTATTTTCCAGAAACCATACATTATTGCTTTAAAATATTCTTAGCATAAAGGATGCTTGTCACTATAGCAACAAAGAGCAACAAAGCACAATGGGAGTTATAAAATATTAAGATCCCAGACACAGGGAAGGCTGATTACACAGATTCTACTGAATTTACACACACGAGATGAATAACACATTTTACTATTAAAAAAGAAAATGTATACATAGAATTTTCACAAATTTGGTAGAAGGATTATGTTGCAAAAAATTGATACCTCAAATTTATTACACTCCAGTTCCAGCTCCGACTCTTCCCTGTTTGTGATTTTTGATTTTGTGAAAAATAAGTATACCACAAAAATTGGATTCACTGGATAATTGGTGAATAATTCACGTCGCGCAAAATTACTAGTTCAAACAATGTTTGTCGAAAAGTACTTTGGCATCGTGAGCTCGGCAACATTTTTCTTGATTGCTGATGATGCATCATTGATGATGCTGCCGCAAGACACATCTACGGTTTCAAATCAAATAATTATAACTCATCCGGGCAAGGAGCGTTAAATGCCTAGATGTGCAATAGCTGCCACTTTGGATAATAAATGGATTAATTTTTAAAGGAATATGATTATGATCATCAAGGAGCCGTCTTGTCTTATTATTAAACTATAAATTTTAAATTGATAAACCCAGTGGTTCTCAAGCATTGTGTTTGTTGAGATAAAGCATGACATATGTAAATCTCACATACATGTTACTATGTAGGTGTAAATGACTCTGAACACTATGAAGTATTCACAATATTGTAATATCTGTCTGCAAATGGATGGAAATTACAACACAGTGATGAAATTAGGCATCATTATACTTATACTTCCTCAAAAAAAAAATGCACAATCAGAATTAACAGATATTTTGAAAATCACTTTTTATTAGAGTTCTTATTTGGAGAGCTAAAGCATTGAACCATAAAATAAACATGGTAGTACAATCTTAAAAACAAATATATTTTGAAAATACTTATAAAGGGACACGAGGATATTTTGTGAGGATACAAATTTCTTTAAAGTTGCACTTGATTGGTTGTAGAACACCTACCGAGAACATTTCAAAAACTCAGTTTTTAATTTGCCCGTTTTTGTAATCGATCCGGTAGAGAAACACGCTTGGATTTTCTGTTAATTTGTGCAACAAAAAATACTGAATATTTTTTGATACATAAAGACATTGCTTTTGGCTTATTCACTTCAGGTGTGATTTAATAGAGTGGCAAACATTCTTAATATGCAAAATAAAAATGGTTTTAAAAAATGGACACATTTTTCTGAAAATGTTTTTAGCGGCTCTTTAAGCTTCTTGAGCATTTTGGGTTAAACAACTTTAAAAGACAGAGTCCCTGTTGCATAGCATCTACTAGTAAATAGTGAAAAACAATTAACAAATACACTAGATGTGAACAGTGATTAACTTATGTTGCTTACAGTGTTTGTAATAATCCCTTGGACCTTGCGTGAACTGCGCTTTCATGCTATCCAATGGTGCCCGTATTGCGGAAAGCGGGCGTACGTAGTTACATGCCCAACATAACATCTGCCAGTAAGAAGTGAATAACTTGTAGTCCAGGACCTGCTTAGAACCCCGCTTACAATTCATCCGCAAGAGATTCGAGACTCGGGGATTTGAGTTGTTGGACCATTTACCTTTAAGAATCACCCAGGTGCTTTTTTCGAACCGGGCTGCGAATTCCCGAAATCCAAGAATTGCCGCCGGTCGCCATTTTAAAAATATAAATTTTAATTTTGATACTTAAGGTCAACGAGGGATTTTTGAGGCACCAAAATATTTCGTCATAATCATACTTGCATATAGATTAGACACTCAATAGATTTCTTTACTTTGTATTTGGCTACAGAAATGTCTTGAAAGAGAGAAAAAGGGCGTTTTGTTTTGCTATATTTCAATATAAAACATAGGCTGATTTCGTATTGCTCCTATACGAAATTAGAAATTTCACAATTTTTGTGCCAAAGAATCATTTCTCAGCTTAATCCTTTCAAATGGGGATATTTTTGATAGAAGCATTGCATCAGGGCAAAAATCAGTACTTTTGATATTTTTAGGGACACCTGATATGTGAATTCTCTTGTTGCACCTTTAAAGTATGTGTAATACCTCGTTTTAGGGGTTTTGGGGTGTTGGGAATTCATTTCTGACATCGTTTTATCATTAGAGGTCCATGTTACTGGTCTGGATTTTGGAATTCAAGATGCCGCCGGCAGTCCATTGAAAGTACACATTTTGAATGACTTAACCTAGTATTATGTTTAAATACACAGTCGTTATGGGGTTTTTTTAGGTGTGGGATTCATTTCTGACATCATTTTTATCATAAAGTCCATGTACATGTTTATTGATTTGGAATGCCAAGATGGCCGCCGGCTTTCATATGTAAGTCACATTTTAAAAGACTCATCCTAGAATTATGTGTAATACCCCACCGGTCGTTTGGTTAAAAAAAAGATGGTTGTAGGTGTAGGAACTCCATATTTGACACCATTTTTAATGAGTAGAGAACCAAAGTTAGGGTCAAGGATTCAATGATACCATTGATACAATGCTAGACCATTTAGTTGTTGCAAGCCATCTGAATTTCAAAATGGCCGCCACCATTAAATACTTTTGCCTATATCTGGTCCCTGAGATTCGTAGAGCAAAATTTCTGGTGTCTGAACTACACCCATGTTTTCAGGGTCAAGGAATTAATGACACCATTTAATAACAATGCTGGACCATAAATGTGGCGGCGATCTTGAATTTTCAAATGGCGCCGCCAAGGACAAATGGATTATATTTCATACATTCGCCTTTGATAGAGGTAGAAGCATTATTCTGGTATCTATCCCCATGTTTGTAAAGGTCAAGGCAGCCTTTGGTTAGTGTTTGAACTTAATTCCTCCAATTGTAAGATATGGAGCACCAAGTATAGAAATTTAGTGTCAGAATTGGGAACAAAAGCCATTCAGTTAGTATCATTGTGAGGTGAGTTGGTGGATTGATATATTTAGAAGAGACATTTATGGCCAAACACATAGTTGGGTTATGAACAAATGTGGCGGTGACAGAGTTGGCAGGGTCATTGGTAATGACATGATTGGTGGGTGACACTTGTACTTACCACTGTTTCTTGAAACGCATCTAAAAATCTGGGCATTTAGAACCATTATGGTTTGATGGGGGGGCCCGATTCTTTAAGCTCTTGCAATGAAGAAAGAGAACTTGATACAAGTGATTTGGATGACGATGATTCAGACGATCAGAAC
>JAMKCH010012655.1:0-25883 GCA_023653785.1 Ophioderma brevispina
TATAGTTTGTAACTACCTACAAAGTATGGTTACGGACGATAAGACAAAAATCGCCAAAAATGTCAAAGGTCCTCACCAGGGGTTAAATCTTAATATTGCTCGTTTATTTGGAAATGGGCTCAGGTTGTTCATCTTTCGTGAAAATATTTTTGCACTGTCTAACACATTTCTAAAACTCAGCGACAAACGAGGTCAATGGCATTGACCTGGTTTGTCATTATCTCGATAACCAAATACAAAAGAGTGTCAACTACTTAGTTTGCAATCACCTGTGGAAAGGAGAAACACTGATCGGACATCGAACCCGGTTAATCCTTTGTGAAAGAAGCCGGATTTGCCAGTAAAGAAAGGTAGATAATACATGGCGTATAGAAAACCAATATTACTTGTGATACTGTAGGGAGATAACAATGCCTTTTAAAAGAAATTCTTCGCACCGTTATAGTTACAAGAAGACTTTTGTTATCTGTACACGTTCGGTGGTTCAAGCTTTAGAAATCATTTCCAAAGAACCGAGCGATTCTCATAGAGGGAGAGCTGGGACCCAGGTCCCAAAACATTTCATCGTTTACCATCACCACAGCAAAAGGTTGACACCTGTGGTAGGTGTATGGACCCTATACATCAATGCTAGATAGGTGTACTCTCAAATTGTGGTTATCACTTTTTCAATAAGGGACAATTTAAGTTTACTGGTCAAATTTTTAAAATGCCCCAATCATGTGACTGTCCGTCTAGTCATAAGGATTTAAAAAATGTCTAGTTTGTCACCCATCTATGACAATTGCTTGGAGTTATAGGGTAAATAAAAAACGGTTAAAAGCATTTCTCTTTGTACGGGGTCAAAATCAGAAGTTGCTCAATTTTGGTAAAGTTGAAAGAAGTTGTTAATCTAGCTAATGTATCAAAAATAAGAATAGTTTGCTAGCATCTGCAATGCATAGTACCTGTTTTGGGAAAAAATGGTCATAGGGAACAATATCCAATTGGTGTTGTGTTGACCTTCTTTGACCCTTATCTCAGTAATAAGCATTTAACATAATAAAAAACTATACCTTTAGGAGTCTCTTCACTCAGGCAATAATTTGCAAGTAATAATTCAGATTAACTGTTAATGTTCACCCTTTTTTTTACCATTTTTGTCATTTGTACCCTACAACGCCACAAAACCAATGGTCGTAGGGGGTACAAAACCCTTTTATACATTTTTGGATTTTCCTTATGAATAGACGGACAAATGGAATTACATTTCAACAAGATTGGAGACAATTTTAAAAATTTGACCCCGGTGTAAAACTTAAGGGCCCATATTGAAAAGTGAACCACAATTGAGAAGTACTGCCTAGGTAGCATTGATGTAGAGGGCCATACTAGTATCAAGGTGTGAACATTTCTGTAGTGGGGGTTAGGTTAAAAGAACTCCTTAAGGGATTAGCAGCGATATGCGAGAGTCGAAAAAAATGTGGAAATGGCCATGTTTTAACTTATAATCAGGGATAAGTGTGTACAATTCCATAATAACTGCTTTAAGGTAAGAAACAACCCACCAAATATTTCAATAAGTATTTGAGGGAAATTTGTCATACCCGTCTCCCGCAAAATAGACTACTGGGATGGCGTCTCAAAATCGGCACTAAACAGCTGGTCCTTGTTGGTGGGTTGGTTTTACAACCCAGTTAAGCTCAATATGTTTTTGTGTGTGAGGTCAAACTGTATTGATCATGGTGGCACATCCTCGCTGAAAATCTGTGATATTCACCGGGAAGGCTTTTTTTTTTATCTCAAAGTCCCCGGATTTTTATACGCACGTTTAGAAAATTCAAATCAGATAAAAATTACTACTACTGCCTTGGCTTTAATACACTGATTTCAAGCAACCACTTGCAGGTTATGTTCGCAATATCCATGCCAGTAACAAATATAAAAATATGACTTTTGATGATTTTTTCGATGTTCAGATTAGCAAATCTCTGCTAATCCCTTTAAATAAGGCCCCTATGATATTCTGCTCCTGCTCTATCTCCTCGCCTTCACCACCCATCCTCATCAACTTAAACGTTAGATTCTAATAACAACATTAGAAAACATTGTTTTCTTTTGAGTAGGCCCTCTATTTGAGCTGAATTCCTTTCCAGTTTGACGAAGAAAAATATGATTTTTTATAAACGTTACCGGAATGTACAACAGTCCTTTCGGCTATTGTATTATTCACCATTATTCTCACATACAAAATGGTATAATCGGATTTAAAAAGGAAGTTTAAGGGTAGTGATGGTCTCTAATAAATTATGAAAGAAAAAAAAAAAAATGTTGGATCGGACGGTACAACCTCTTTTAACTTCGATGTTTAGCCAGTTGGGCATGTACATATTTTGACCTTGGTATGTGGAACATACATTTTAATAGTTTTCAGAACACAATGTGAATTCGTTAAATGGATACTCTATAGTTCAACGATCTACGTTCTACCCAAAGACCATTTTCAATGAAAAAATCAAGATGAACTGTCGTTTGTTATCAATAAGGACTGCATCATATTCCGCCATGCGACTTTGGCATTTATGTGCATAAAATGGCCGTACACTCCTAATGGGCGGAATTTTGGAATGTCATGGTCCATATTGATGTCAACAATTGGACACGCTGATAAAATCGCTACCAAAACCTGTTTCCTCCTCCCCGAATGAATTGGCATCGAGACACTTGCTTTGGCTCCCAGGAAATGCAAGACTTCAAAGTCTTACGTTGATTATGTAAAATATAATTTCCACTGCCTATTCACAAGAATTACTGAAGAAGACTTCTTCGGCTATTTAAGAGGGAAATAAATGGTTAACCCGGTTATGAACAGGAAGTACCCTCATGTATATTTTACCTGCCATCTGTAAACAGATGTCACGCCGGATTCTAGAAACTTTCCATTTTTTTACTCACTACTTTTTTTAAAAAGTAACCAAGTTTTCCCAAAAAAACAATAAATGAAAAAAAACATACACAAAAAAATAATAAATAATCCCATGTCTAGCTAAGAAGTAACTTTAAAGTTCAATCCATGGTGTTATATCGTTATAGCAAAAAACTCCAGCGCCGCGTCGTCATTTTAATACGAATTCAAATTTTCAAGGAGTGGAGTGCTTGTTACGGTTGTTTTCAATTTCGAACACAGTAAATTGACACCGGCACTCCATATAAGGGCTCCCTCAATTTGGCTCAAAGTTGTAAGTTTTGTTTTATTGAAAAGGCATGCCTGCTATCGTAACGTTCCCCATAGAAAACCATGTTTGACTTTTCGGTCGTGCACGACGAATACTAACTAAATCATCATCTATTCATAAAGACGGGCGTATTCGGCTTATCACGTCCATTGTGATCTAATAAATGGTACGCATTCCAAATTGAAAAAAAACCTAGGTTCGAGAAAAATTGGGGCGCTTCTTTCTGGAAATCTTCCTTATGTCCTTTAAAGCATTTTTAAAGCGTCTTGAAGAGCCTTTAAGAAGAACTGTTTTTTCTATTTCTAAGCCCTTAAAACATAAAAATCGCAATCAATTTCTTGACAACTACTTACGGGCGTGTTTTTTCACTGTTAATGCCCCTTAACCGGGGTCTTTACTAACAACAATTTCCAATACACAGTGCAAAAATGGGCTTTGATGAAAAAATACGGGGCGAGATTTGTTTCCATTTTGAAAAATCGCCCAATAGCGGCTTTTAAGTTAGTCTTACTAGGATTTTTTTTAAGTGATAATCCAACTAAAACCACAAAAAGTATCTTTATTTAGCGTGAATGAATTATTGGCCTTTACTGACTGACACTTACAGCCATATTGATGGACTACCCAATCTGGGATGCATCTTGCATATATCAGTCATTTTGATTTGATTATATTATGGATATTTCAACTGTTCTGAATTGGTTTATTGGATGTACACAAACATTACAGCATCTTGGGCTATCTGTAGTAATGGCAATTATATCCATTTGAAGCCAACTTTAGAGAAGAAAAATTCTTTTAAAAAACTTTCAAATTAATTTGAAATCAATCCTAAGGGTTTTCAATGATTTGATATTCTAAAGCATATTAGTAGTAGCAGCAAAGCAGCATAGGTCACCAGCAGTAGCAGCATATAGTGGTCTCGACAACAGGCAGTATTTCTTGTTAATCTTAGCATTTTAACTAGCATCACAGCGTTGACCTTCTTTATTGATTTGCTACTGTTAGACAATCCGGAAAAATGAGATTTCACATTATTATTCACCAGCATGTGTTCCATGTCGTCAACCCCGTATCTGTCTCTCCTCTCTCCTCTCACCATCTGTTGACTAATTTCGAACATCCCCTTTCGAGTACGTTGTCAGTTGTGAACTATTCCAGCCCGTGAGTTATTCAGACAATCTCACTCTACTCGAACACCGATGATGAATACAACACCAGCTACTATTTGCATTCCATGTCGGTCGAAGCTTTTTCAAAATGTATTAATGCCGAATAGATACTCCACTAAATAAAATCAATTGAGCATCAGGATGCCGTCCTTGTCGTGTATCTCCGGCAAGCACGTATATGTTCGAGGAGTTCTTATTGGCGCATACTCCATCTGATCTAAATCGTCTCTTGCCTTTCACCCGAACGAAGGATGTCCGTTTTTTCCGAATAAGGAACGATTGTCATTCGAAAGCCTCACGAACTATGGAGGAATGTGGTGAATGTATTTAGTTTAATCAAAATAATCGTGTTAAGAAATTCGCGATTCGCATATTGTCGCTTGATAACAATTTCAATCATTGATAGCAACATTTTGGATTAATAACACTACCTCTTCATTCTGCCGCATCCAGATAATATCTCGTATCGATGATACTAAAATAAAACAAGTAAAACTTAAGTGGACAAGGGGCGAGGGTTCTAGGGACCTGCAAATTAACATTATATGCCAGTTTTTAACGATAACGATATACTTTTTTCCGATTCATAACTTGGATACGCATCTTTTCATGAAAACTATTAAGATCCACGCCTCGTTAATTATGTATTATGTGGGTCACTAGAACCCCCCTTGTCCACCAACGGAGGTCAATAAAATCAAGTATTTATGAATATTTTTTCATGTATCGTAATACATCGTCATGTTTAAACATGCAAGTAATATATAAAACCATTACTCTTTATATGCTGATAGCTAACTTTATTTTTGCCACAGTTCATCCCGCCACTGTACCCACCCAATGGGAAATTACTCGCGACCTGGCACCTACCACATATGTCACATTCAATCACAAACATCATTTTGTCTTCAATATCTAGAACTGGACCTTTAAGACACACATTAAGAAGATTCTGATTCCACATATTCCACATATACTTTGGTTGAACCAATAGTTTAAATTCGTGTTCCCGTTGTTCGGATTGAACCCCCTTGTCCACCAATGGTGGGAATCACAATCGACCAATACCATACATGGAAACTCACACGAGGAGTTAGGAAGAATGGCTACTGAAACTGCAAATTCTCATTCTGTCTGTTTATTCTCACATATTACATTATGGAATCCTGGCAATGGGCAAGTGCAGCATGTTGAAAAGGAGAAACTGCACATACTACAAAAGCGTGCACTGAGAGGTGAGTAATTTTTTTATCTAAGGGCATCTAAGATCTAATCCTGTTGTTTTGAAAATCACTTAAAAACAATGGATTTTTGAACTAAAGGCCTAATCATTGATTTTGCTAAATCGAAAAATCGAAAAAATCACCAACAAATCATATTTTTGTCTGTCTGTGACAAGTAATTCTCCGACCATTTCCCTGCAAGGTATAAGACCAAAAGCCATCTAATAAGGACAAAATCCGCTCTCCTAATCATTATACTCACATTTTTCATGATACAATTGCATTATATAACATGTATGTAATATGTTTACACCAATGTATGATTGTGGATAGAATAAATATTTAATATGTTATAATACATATTTACAATATTGAAGAAAGTTCCACAGGAGCAAGTGTTTATGCGACCTGTGTTACCTTCAGCTTACCTTCACAGTATTATAGTGAGTCTCGAGCACAATTCCATCCATAGTGATCAGTCTTAAACCCTTGAACATAGAAACCTACTTAGTACCATTGTTTTGCGCCTAGAATATACAGTTGTAACAACGGTTAAAAAGATGCATAGAAGATGAACTAATTTTTTCAGTACTGCAATGCTTCTTTTTTTTGTTAACTTTCAATTTGTGTACCTTTCGTTGAGTTTTAACTACTCCTGACCTCTACACATGTGGATAAACAATGTCTGAGTCGCCGAGTGGTCACAACATGAAGTTGCTTTTTTTACATATGCAATATGGGCGGAAACAATGCATTCACCTTGTCCAACAATATAACATCTGGTCGTAATATGTGGCCACCAGCAGGAGTAATGCATTGTTTTCGCCATATTTATAGGTAAAAAAAGCAACTTCCTGTTGTGACACTCGGCGACCATTCAACTGTACGGCATCCCGCTATCCATGTGTAGGAGTCAGTGGGACTACTGCCATTCGAACCTTCAGTGACTAACTGAATTGTAAGTAAAAATAGATAGACTTTTGCAACCGATTGGGGGTACAATACGCCGTTTCCTTCGATTGTCTTTGTCACAGTGGACGCGAGCAATCATTTGATAGTTGCTTATTGCAATGTCCGCCCTTAACCACTAAACGTGAAATATCTGGATTTGGTGGTCCGATACTTTTATTTAGACCACGCAATTTGCAGTATAACTTGATTATTTTATTTATAGTATCTTCATCGACAATTGCCTGATTAACTAAAATATACAACCTCCATGTCTTAGGTCAATTAGCCTTTTCATTCCCGGTGGATTGACAAACACAATGAAGCACGACATTCACTGAAAGCCTCTAGTGAAAGAAATATGTTTTAACACATACTGAAATTACACTTAAGGCGCAATATATATACTCCACTTTGCGTAAGTTTTACTAACTTTTGACTAAGGTTTTTACTTACAGAAAGAGTCGTGTTGTTCCCGTTTTTAATCAACATGGAGTAAAAATTTCCACATTTTTAACACACCTATCACGACTGCAAAAACTAGGTTGTTAAATTAAAAAAAACCGCCGGTGTTTCTTGGAGGACCACCATGAGCATTCCCAGACTAGCGTACAAGTACGTATACGTCCAAGTACGTACATACGTAATAATTTTCCCACAATGCAATGCAACTTTTTTTAAAGAAATACATTTAGGTTTTTTTTTTAAACCATTCACACCCCGGACAAGTTGATTTGACAGTTCTGAATTTTTAATCTTAACTACAATAGATTTGTAAAGCTTATCAACCAAAGATGTGCGATTTTTGATATCTTTTTTTCAAGTAAGATATTAATTAATTACGAAAATTGAGTATGACGTCATCAGTGACATAGAATTTGTTTATACTGGCGTTTTGTCAAATCATTCGTGCCCCTCCTTATTTCATTCAAGAAACCGTGTCCCTTCTGATCTTGTGTCGTGTACCCCTGTTCATACTGGACAAATTTCAAAAAAAACGCATGGCGATGCCATATGAAAAAGGTAGTACTTTATGCGCTTGCTTGTTTTTATGTCATCAGATAATAAGCATTTGGAAGTTTAGATTAAGATTATAGTTTAATTATTAATCGATGTTAAGATTATAACATTTTTTCTACAGCAATACAAAAAATATATACAGAAAGCACCACTCAATCCTTACTCAAGCTTTTTTGGCGGCAGTCTTTTGTTAATCTTTTCCGATATCAACTTTGTTGATAAAATATGCCCGAGAATTGGTTAATGCTAAAATAAACCTCGGCTTTATTAATTTCCACTTAGACACTATCAGTGGATTATCGAAAGAAAAAATATTCGAAATTTAGGAATAGCTTAAAGTGAAGGTAAGTCTGTAGAGTTGGACCACAAAAAGGACAGAAAACAGCAACTTTTCAGAGATATGAATCCCCATTCAATTTACACGTGTAGTAATTGTCCGCACGGACAGTAATGATAAAATATCCTATTTTGTCGTTATTAGGTTTGCTTCTAGACTTATCACTTGCAGGGCATGATAGGATATCCATACTTGTTCCAACATGCCAAAATCTGATTTTTGATGAATTTTTTAAGATTTTCTGATGTAGGCAAATCATGATAGTGCCTTTAAACAAAATCCTATGGTTATTTGTCAATCTGGACTAGTTTTCGTTTTGTTAATATAGCTTTTTTTTGCCAAAAAGGGGACA
This sequence comes from Ophioderma brevispina, assembly GCA_023653785.1. NCBI lineage: Eukaryota > Metazoa > Echinodermata > Ophiuroidea > Amphilepidida > Ophiodermatidae > Ophioderma > Ophioderma brevispina. The sequence continues at coordinate 8,268 of JAMKCH010012655.1, forward strand.
TTCATTACTAAAGGTCTTATTTTTCGGCCATTGACGTTCACATTAATCAGTCCAAGAAGAACACCATAAATTTACTTGGCCAAATGCCCCCTCGGGTGCAGAGAGTCCAAATAACTTAAACCAATTTCGAAACGCTTATGCTTTCGTAAGGCTCTGATGCCATTTTGTGCGTAAATGACCACGAGCCAAACCATCAATTTTGAATCGGGTAAATGAACCACTCAATCTAAATTGTAAAAGAATGTAAAGTGATCCATCTCAGGATATGCAAAAGTGACAGAACTTCATTAAGAGTCCCGGTGTGGGTTATAGCAGATTTTGCGTAGCGTGGTCAATGTGAGATGTGAATTTGCCATAACTTAATAAAGGTTATTGGCCAGCTAGAAAAGCCCGCGTAAGGTATACCTGGAATCAACCAGCTCACATTTGCTCATTTGTAAGTAGAGGTGCTAAAAGCCGACTATGCACAGAGTGGAAGTGGCGGGAACAATAAGTCAATACCTAGCAATGAAAAATATGCAAGCTTTCTTATCACACAAGCGGGCGGGCTACATGTTGTCGACTGATTTTGAAATCTAGTTAGGCTATGGTACATGAGATAATGTTGGGCTTTAATTGAATAATTCGTGGCCAGACCTGTGGATTACTTATTTCCTTCAATAAATTAGAAACACTATTTATTTTAATCAGGAAAAGCTTTGTCCCCATATGAAAGGGGTGCACCATTATTTAGTAAAAATGAGAAAATGCCAACTCAATTTATTTCTAGAATATCGAGACCCAATGGATATACATAAACCTCACATGCTCAAGCGAACAATGGGGCTAATGATACTCAATAATCGCCCGGAACACAACTTCAACTTCTTTTACATCTGGTTCCCATTGTTTTTGTGGCATGCAGTGAACAGATTTCGAATTTATGTTCCTTGCTGCATTGGGCGGCTGCATTTTAGATATGGGCGTAGACCAAATAGCGATGCTGCGGCTCCCGTCGACGGTACTCATACAATAGGCTTCTTTTCAATTTAGCGGCTGCTCCTCAAAAGAAGCCTATTGTATGATTACCGTAACGACGGGAGCCGCACATCGCTAGTAACAAGCTGCATAACAAATCCGTAGTCCATTCAAGGATAAGACAAAACCCGGTTTAAAATTATTTGATAAATTATTAACATAACAACCGTCTGTTGCCCCAAATAAATGAATAAAATGTTCCAATCAATTCTCTGTCATACTAATCAGTGACCAATGGATACGTATATACTTCAGCATACCATTAACTAAGATATTACAATGGGCCCCGGTATGCGGAGCCATGTTTTAAGCCACGTGGTTGCACCGGGGTCCTCCACGATTCGGTTGAGTACAAAATACCGTCCCTTTCATCACAATAACTAACCATTTACATTATGATATAGTTCGTTGACGCTAAGTTTTCCTTCTGAAAGCGCGGTAAAATGAATACTAAATGAATTTAAGGCAATAAGTTACGGATTTTAATTCTGCACAAAGTTGTTAGTCAAAGCTTGCCCAGCAACCTTCGGCATGAGTTTGTTGTCTTTCTTCTTCCTTTTCGAAAAATTATGATTAAAAATTTTGGACCAATTTAATTGTACAACGCACTATAGAAGCTCAAGATTTATTTATTTGCGAATGAGCATAAGTATTTTGGCGCTTTCGTCATTAAAAAAAGACTTCGTCTAACTCGGAGAGGTGGTAACAAGCTTGATCTATTCACCGCGAGACAATATAACATGGTTCCGCAATCCCAGATGAAAAGGAATCGAAGTGGTTTTTCTACACCGCACACCGGCCCGGTAATTTGAATATCTTAGCTCTTGCGTCTATCGTATCTATTGGTCACTGATATTGAGAAATACATTTGAAGTGACATTTTATTCATCTTTCAAGAAAATGTGCAAGTTTTTATTTGGGACAACAATAGTTATATGATTTTGAAATAATTTATTATGAATTTTTACGCTTGGTTTTGCCTCCCGTCAGTCCCGTGATAGGGATTACGAAGCGACAGCGCAGAGGGCATGGCCCTACCCCTAATTGGCGTGATTCTTTCCTCGTTTCGCGATAAAAGAAATCTTCAGATTATACTGTGTTTCATTAACCGTTGACCAGAACCATATGCATTAATAATTTTTTTCCGAAAAGAAAATGTAAAGGGACAAAATTCATGAAGAAAAAGCCATGCCAGGCTGACCTAATTTTTGCATAACCTAAATCCACAAGTTATTGTCTTTAAACAACCCTATTTCTCTTCAATTTACCAACGACCAACAGTTTTAAAATCATGAACGAAGGTGAGTCAATGTTGGCCCTTTTTATGTTATGAACTATACTATATGCTTCCATATGTGGAGGTCCTCTTAATAACACCTGAGATAGCTTTGAAAATTTTTTTCAACAAGTGTGGGCAGATACAATGGACTGCCAAAACCTGATAGAAAAGATCCGAAATGTTTTAGGGTTGATTGTTGAATATATTCATTATCTCTATTGTTCGCTTCATTACGTGTACATATTGGTCACGACATTCTGGAAATAATTGAGTTGACGTTTTATTTATTTTTCTAAATATATGCACTATTTTTTCATTTGGGGCTACAAGCTTTTCCTGATTTACCTAATATTTGTAAAATTTTAGTGAAGGAAGTAAATCCCCAGTGCTGTAGCACGAAAGATGGTTAAATCTGCAAACGTATCAGGCCTATAGACATTAGCCTTTCTTGTCAATCTCCTCCTCCTTCACTAATTGTATATTATTGGCAATTTATTCCGTCTTGTGTACTTTCACCAGAAGGATTTCAGAGGGTCCGTTCTTTGATTTCAATAGTGAAAAGGAGTGAAATTTGTACCTAAGCCCCAAAAAAAAATCTTGAAAGCATTGATTGTTTTCTTTGTTGGCTCAACGCTTGAGTGTCGAAATTTGGGTGTCGAATGCGCAGAATCTGAACTTTGGATCACGTCATGACAATGTTAAATCGCCATTGGTACTTAGTCGATATCACAATATTTCACTTTAATTTGAAATTCCAAGTTCAAATTTATTGATATGCATGATTCGCGTGGTTTACCTGAACGTCATCTCTGCAACTGAGCTTAACTTGCCGCGATTTGGTCTTTATATTTCTTGTCATGTTTGTGCTACACACCGAAATAAAAACAGAAGCAAGATATCAACAATTTCCAGACGAAAGTAACAGATTATGAATTGATTATGACTTAGACCCATGTCAACTTTTTAACATTAATGAAAGTTCCTTCTTAACAGTTTCTTGTCTTTGTCTATCGGGTGAAATTTACACGAGTAGCTAAAATGTGAAGAATAAATAATCTGTACATGAGGTAATTTTTCTAAATGAAAAAAATGATGAAAAGGAAAAACAACACTAGGGTTGAAAGATTATCAATCTCCGTTTTGCAGGCAAGTGTCCAAAATACAAAAACAATGACTAAAATATCCATTTTGGCCTTAATTTATGGTTATGATACATGCACAAATCCCTGAATCTTGATAAATTTGCGGATTTTTTGATTACATCACGGATAGTACTATGAAAGATACCTATTAATAACTTTCCCGCCCCATGAAAATTGTTATTACATAAAATCTCGTAAGGTGGCAGCAGTTCTGAGTAGGGCACATTATCCTCTGCATACACTTCTCGTGCTAGCGTCTTTTGTGTTATCATTGTTTTTCCCGTGCTTTATCTACTAACGAATTGGTGGTTCGAGAAGCTACTGGGGTGTTATTTTAAATAAAAACACAAAAAAACTTGTTTTATTTTTAATAACGGCACCTCGGAAGCTGGGGTCACAACTCAACGCGCGGGTCACGTGGATAGTTTCTAATGAAATTCAATGTCCTGACAATTAGATACAAGCGGCTTTGAATCTGTATAATATACTGATTAAACTTAAGTACAAAAGTCTATGTGTCAAACTATGCAACGTAAATATAGAGCGGTATGCTTACCTGTAAATGGAAACTTTAAAATTGATTGCTTCTTCACATGAAGCATTTTCTCATAACTAGACATGACCCAATTTTTATTTTTAGCGCAGCAAAATATATGATATAATTCAGATATGCAGAATTTAATTTTCATACTGATCACATTTTCAAAATTGGTATGCAGACCGGCAATTCTAAGGTTAATTGGCAAGAAGACAAAAATGAAAACCAAACAGAGAACCTACCCAAGAAAATTTTTATGGTGATCTTACAAACACTGGTTGAATATAGAAGGTTCCTCACCTCCCCCAAAAAATAAACAAAAGGTACTAGTTAGTTTTAACCTCTTGAGTCAAAATTGCAGAAGCTCCATCATTTCCAATTTGAAATCAAATGCTGTTTTCCACAAATGTCGTACATCACCCGATCACATAAAGATATTGCGAATATACTACATCATCGAACGGTCATCAGTTCATATCTTCAACACTATTTAATTGCACTCAAATGGCTAAAATACATGTATATACTAATCTAGGGGCCACTGATAACTCCATGTAATTTTTGCACGAATCCATCAAATAGACATGTTTAGGGATGAATAGGGTAATAGTCTTTTATCCGTATGCGTGGTTGATTTCTTTCTTTCCCATTGAAATCCTACTATCCAAGGATAACCAAACACTCGTCATTCTTTGCTTCGTATGTAGAAAGCAACTGATCAATCAACATTAGCCAGTAAGCTTTACTGGAAGTTATGCCATAGCAATCACTACAACCCATTTGGTTTTGTTAACGCTCGTTCCATAGATGGTGCAAGACAAGGTGTTTTAAATATGTTAAATTTAAATTGCGACAAATTATTTCGTTATCATCCAAGTTTTAGCATGTTTTTAACCACAAAAAATGTTTTAAAATGTTTTTATATACATACTCTAGTGTATAATATATATCAATCGCTATGATGGCGTTCGTCCAATAACAAGCTTTTCGCGCTTGATGACTTGGTTTACTTAACGCTCTCGGGCCTAAAGCCGCTCGAGCAAGTTAACCAAGTCATCAACGTTCACGCTTGTTATTTTAACGAACACCATCTAGCTCATTGATTATCTAAATCAACAATACACAAGCGGCAACAAGGGTTGTAATTAGTATCTTTAATTAAGAGGCACACATAAAGGAAGGACATTTGCTGAGCTATACCTTCGCCTTCGCCATTATAAATAGTATGGACTTTATAAATTACGCATTCTTGAGCACAATTACTTCATGGTATAAAAATATCAGATTCGAGATTTAAACGTGAATCCGTTCTCCAGAGATGGTTTCAACAATAAGATGATACAATCAATGAGTCCAAATATTAATGAAATCGAGAACAGTGTGGTGCACAAAATGGATGGGGCGTGTCAACAGTGTTGATGTTTTGATGCAAATAAATGGCTTTAATTAAAATTGTATCATAGTTTTCTGGTATTTTCGTTTTATAGTAATGTGCCACAACAATGCCTTAAGCCAGTAATTGGTGAAAAGCTTCCCTTCTTTAGCTTAAGCAACTTTAACAAAATCAAAAACCTTAGGATCAGTGGAGGTGTGAATAGGATAAGTAAATAGGTCTCGGTTGAGAGGGAAAAACACACTTTTTTTCTTATTCATGCGCACAAAATTTATTAGAGCTTGTTTCTTATGTTCGACGAAATTCTAGGGGTTTGTGCTTCACCCTCGCCCATGTCTTTGTATCGGAATAAGGACAGGAAGTTCTTTCACTGTGACTTGCTTAATGCGGGTTCCTCACAAATACAAGAAAGTTCAACTTGATGTAACGGTTATTTGGCTATACAAAGACAAAGAAATCGATATTGATATTGATTGCAAAGGTTCCGACTAACCATTATCAATTATTGAATATATTATGTTAATCTTAAAGGAAATTTCCTGTTGCTCAGAAAATAACTATAGAAAAAATAAGGACGGTAACCATGACACACAACATATAAGTTGAACATTTGTGTAAACCAAATAAGTGGCTGCAATATCTTATGGATCAATTTCGGATGTGGTCATGGTTCATATTGGACTGTCGCAAACTTGCAAATCCAGGACAATTCGATTCCAAAACAATTCTCCTGGATGATTTGCAATCGAACAGCGCTAAATATCGCAAAATGACAATTCATCAGCCTAGTTACAACAATTGAGGGCGCTTCTTTGCTTATCTGCCAAGACCCTTTGAAAATATTTCGCTTCTGAGTTTTGGTTCTTTGTAGGGTTCTAATTTTATTGCAATGGTTATTGCATTATGACCTGCATGTGTTAGAATACGTGCAAAAAAAACTCCTTCGGGAAAGTGGTCCATGCCCTGTTCACCACGAGATGAGGAAGGCCTAGTTCCAGTTAAGTGTAATGCTTTTAAAGGAAAATCACTCGACCAATACCTTACCTGGAAAAATTACATCCGTGTAAGGAAGAACTGTTCTGAAATGGAATGCTTGTTTTTGCCCTCCACAGTTGACAAAATGTTGTAATAAATTAAAAAAGCCACTATATCTAAAAGACATGCAATACCTAATAATAAACTGAATTTAGCGGTTAAATCTATGTTCTTTCTTGGGGTTGTTAAAACATTGGAAACAACTTCAACCTAATGTAAAAAAACATTCATTCTTTTAAACTTAATTATGAAGGTAATAGACACTAATTGAAACACTAGCATCGAGAATTGACAGGCCATTGTTTATTATGCGGCTACTTTTCAAGTACCTTCACACATCTTTATACTAGGGTGTTAAGGTATAACATGCATAATAAACTGTATGTCATATGTATTACCAATGTATATTGTGGATGAGAAAATAAATATGTACACGTTAGAATATAATACTTTACCAATATTAACAAAAATGACCTTGCACAGGAAAGCAAGTGGTGTTATCTCGACTGTATTATCTTCAGATTACCTCCAGCGTATTGATAGTGACCAAGTCTTACCCTTTGAAACATTAACTGACGTGTGTAGCAGGTCTGTTTGCGCATAATGAAGAGACAGTTTAACACGATTAAACAGAGCATTAGAATATAAAACTAATTTTCAGTAAATTGCAATACTTGTCTTTTGAAACAATTTTTGCAGTTTCTTCTAAACTAGTTTCACCACCTTGTTTGGACTAGCCCTCATTTATGTGAAGGTATTTAATGATCAACAGAAGACGTTAATATAATATAGTTTGGCACAGGCAGTAGGTTACGTTGGGTACAACAAGGATTACAATTGTAACTCTGTGTTAACTATTTGAAATAATGGTCGAGAGGGGAAAGAAGAAAAAGGACCCTTGGACACAAAGTCTATAAAACGGAATTCTAGATCAATTTTATCTTCGTAGGAAAATCAATTAACAGCCATTGTTTGTTTTACTTTCTACCTGAATGATAGTTGAAAATATTAAGTACGCTAATCAAGATTTGCACTCAAGAGTTTGTATGTATACTAAGAGACGCAACTGAAGCATTTAAATGTAAACTTAACCGTCAAAATTTTCCAAAGATTGTAGAAGCATCGTTGAGAACCAATGAGCATTGATTTTTCAGTATTGGTATCTTGGTTACTGGCATGGAGGTGCGAACAAAACTTTGCAGTAGTTGCCTTGAATATGCATTATTAAAGGTCCCAGGGAAAGCGATGATAACCTACTCCAAAGTGTATTGGACATTCCATTCCAATAAAAACAGGGCCAGAGAAAAAAAGAAACACTACCAGTGGACATCAGAGTGAAAACTAGCGATTTTCAGCCAGTCTCATGACTTAGTTCACACCATCACCTGGAATTTTCTATGACTCTCTGAAAAATCAATGGCACCACAAATGATGTCATCCCCAACAACCCAAATATTGAATGCTTTCTGGTCCATCCTTGTAGATCTTGCCAAAAACCACAATCAATTCCTATTGCATTTCCTGGACCTTTCAGACAAACATACATTTTATACCGATTCTAACGGGGATAAATCCTTCTTTCCGCAAATGTCCAGATTGTTTTGTTTTTGTGAAGTTGTGACATTATTCCCCATGACTGTACTTTTTTGACATCCAAAACTTACTTATTGTCTTAGTTTTCTGTTTCTGGTATGGCAACCCACTCAGCTGTTGGTGTACACATTTTGAGTTGCCATCACTGCATTCCAATTTGGGAGAACGGTATGAAAACTTCTCAAAGATCCATATTTCTTTTAATTATTTGGTGGATTTTCCCACTTTAAAGACACTTGCTCATACATTAGAAGAAAAGAGGTTTACTGTTTTTATGGAATTATTCTTACAGTGTGAGTTATTTATGAGATCTAGGGTGCATATCGCCACACTACTTGAATGGTCTGTCCCTTCCGAACATATCACCACCAGGAACTTAGTCCACAATTTACCTTTTACGAACTGTGTCCTTATCCTGAAGGAAATGAGTATTTGAGCAGCATTAAGGATTTTGTTACAAGTTTTTCACATCATCATTTTTCCATATAACACATGAGTGATTTCATCAAATCGAAATGTTCAATATACGTTTTTAAATGTCAATCAAAGGTCACTACATCGATTATGGCCACCCTGGCATGAATCAATCGTCAAGACGTCGCGGCATACTGTCCACAAGCTGTTTATGGTGTCAATGGGCAGAGCTTCACACTCTCGGTTAGAGTCTGAGCGCGCTCCTGTGAGTTTGAGGAAATTGCTCCTGAATTTGATGGCTTCGGTCTACGCAGCCCAGCATGCGTCGGATAGGGTTCAAATCATGGAACTCAGCATGGCCATGGTATTGTGCTACACCCCTTCTGCCTCAAGAATTGTCTCACCTACATCAGCCCTGTGCGGCGTAACTTGTCGTCTTGCAGCCCGCAAATTGTTTATATAAACCCGTCTTGCATGTGGCAGACAGTGATTTCCAGAATGTTCCAGGTACACGACGGCGTTCATGTTTCGATCTGGCCCCACCAGGGATGTTTTTTCCTCCATAATGAAGACCGGCCCATACCATCACTGAGGCCGCCACCACCTTGAGTCGATTGCTGAATTCAGTCATCTCGGAGGTTCTCACCACGTAATCAACGAACCCTTTGTCTTCCATCTTGATGGTCAAGGATGTAGCGCTCCGCCATAAAAACAACATTTCGCCAGTGTCTAAGTGTTTAATCTTCTGTGCTCCCTTGCCCAACGAAGTCGATCAACTTCTGTGGTACGGTTGGCGTGGACATTTTGGTCATTCGTTTTTTGCTCAGTAACTATGTTGAAGCAATCTCCGATCTACAGTTTGAAGGGAAATGTTTTGGTCATAAATGTCTCTCCTCCTCCACAAACGCCGAAACGAGTCGTTTGGCATACATTCCGCTCTAACGCACGATTAAGCGTCGGCGATACGGCATCGTCTGGTAGTCAACCGTGGTCGTCCCTTAGATTTTCGTGGCCACAAATTACCACCTCTCGATGTGTTTGAGGATTTTAGACCTACTCTGGCGATATTCCGATGAATCAGCGACTCCTGCTTGTTTGTAGCCCTTTCCCGTCTGAGTGCAGGTACACTCGGGCGTTTGACACATGCCGTTGGACAAGGCTAGCCTAGGAAACCTCTGTGTCAGTTTTTTGTTGTAAAGGTAACACCACTCTGAAAACCATTGCTCCTTGCACAACGCTTGGAGCAGGAAAAAGGAACAACAACAACGTCTGAATTTTATAGCTCCCAACACAAGGCATCAAATTGTTATGTAATTCAAATTATTCACCATACTCTTAATATATTACTTAGGTTTTCAAATATAAATACGTTTTAAATTGGGTCTGAAAAAATTCCAACTATGAGCACCAGTGTAGTTTAATCATAATTGTACCCATTCATCCCCGACGTATTTCAGAAATTTCTTTAAAATTATCCTCTTTCTTAATCTCTTTCATTACCTATCCCTTTACCCTTTAACTGTGAAACTAGTTGCGTTCAGTATACACTCACTGTTGGTAAGTTGAAAAAGAGATAAGACTTGCAACCGATTGCACCTAACCGCTTTTTTCTTTGATTAGCTTGTCGCAGTGACGCAGAGAGTGCGTATTGCAATGCGTCCCTTACCCTAAGATCTTTGAAATATCTGGATTTGTGTCGATAACTCTTATTAGACAGGCAAGGCAGTAATAAACTTGATTATTTTTCGTCGTATCTCATCGACAAATGTTGTATTACTAAAAAAAAATACAAATACAACAAGTGTAGTCATTAGCCTTTTCCCTTCCCCGGTGGATTGAAAAACCAATGAAGCAGATCTACTTGAAAGAGGCAATCCAGTAAAATATATATGTTTACGCATACTTAAATATATAAAATAGTGCGAAATATACTCCACCTTGGCATAATGTATTACTCAATTGACTAAGATTTTACTTGACAGAAAGAGTTGTTCCTTTTTAGTCGACATTGAGTAAATTTAATCATCAACATTTTTACACATACCCATAATACCTTCCGGTCCTCTCCACATGGGATGACTATGTATACCGTATAGTATGATTTTTTATCCTGTCAATCATTAAAGTTTTTGGGGCGTGTCGACGACTTCCATTCGTTCTGAGAGGTTGATATACTTTAACCCAATCTTAAATCAAATGCTGTCACGATAACCGGATAGATTCAGGGCCATAAAAAACGTCCCTTTTCTCTCACGAAGACAAATATTACAAAGCAATGCCACTGAATAAATTCCAACATCAAACTTTCAAACAAACTCTGAAGCATTCAAAATAACATAACTAAATGATACGAGTAAGTAATTATAACTCACCAAAGTGCTTTTACGTCACTACGGAATACTAGAAAATCTGACCCTTTTAATTATTCATCTTGTTCCAATTGGTTTGCTTTCGTTTTGCTCGCTAATCCACAAGTCATTGGTAATGGCTTTGTGGTTGTGTTAGGTCCCCCAGGATTGTGTTCACTAGTGTGCTGATCCGGGGCCGCGCGTAACCATGATACGGACGCTCCTAACATGGCCCGCTATTTGAGGCTGGGGCCGGATTGGGAACGTCAGGGTTTTTACCCCCTACTCTATTCGACACTGACTGCGATTGCGATGTACATGTACATTTTTGTTGACTCCTCTGTCCGGGACCGACGGCTTAACGTCCCCTCCCGAAGGACGGGATGTCTTTTCAATGATCCATTTTTCCCAATTCCACGTTAACCATGAAGGAGAGCGGGTATTCGTATTTAATCCAATAGCTGTATAAACAGATCAAATCCAGAATTGATAGTACCCGATCGAAAGCCCAGCAAGTCCCCCCCCCCCGGATTCGAACCCGGTAATTTTGATGGTAAATTTGCGCCCCAGAGGCAAGCACCCTAACGGCTTGGCTACGCTCTAGTTCCAGAAATATTGACTGCTTGGTTTCACATTTAATAGTTTACAGTTTTGGTCACTCTACCAAACTACAACAATATTTACGTGGCCTAATCCTCCTATTTCATTCACCCCCGCCCTCGATTTTCCTGACCTTTTATCCGTTCTTTGATTGACGGCAAACAAGGAATCGATAGCGTGGTTCTCGCCTTTTGCGACAATCTATTCAATTGAATCTGGTATGGAAAAGCCTGTACTCTTTACACCCACAATACCTAAAAAGTTTCATGCCAAAATGGGTTAAGCATCTATTCTGTTGAACAAGTTGAGTATATTCAGCTGTTAGTTTTTGATCTCAACACAATCCCACTCCAAATGGCATTCTTATTCTTACTATCGACAATATGCGTTTAACGACAGGAATAAAAAATCAGACTATAGGTTACTGGCGTTTGTACTTAGGTGATGACTACCCGCCCTTTTATACGGACGGCCGAGCGAATGATGAACCATGCGTGGTGGGTACTACAAGGCTATAACGGTCTACAAGAAACAATTGGAGAAATTATATATGTATATAACCCCCAGTTATCCATATCCAGGAGTGCAATGGTTTTAGGGGTGTAATAATAATTATAAATAGGAGCTGGTTTTTGATATTAGATGTCTCGGGTGCTCATGGCTACGTCGCGTATGTTCAAGGGTAAATTCTGTTGATAGAGAATTACTTTTGCAGGGGAAGTTTCTGGAGTTTTGAGTTATGCACATGTTTAATTAACAGAAGCCATGAGTGATTGTGAACTTCATATTTTGTTTTCTAATTTATCATGATATTGCTAAGATCTTTGAACAAAGGTTTAAAAAAAGATATGATGTTTTAATGTCACTGGGACGAGACCTGCCATAGTAAAATGCATGTAGCAGTTTCCACAAATTACCGTTTGGAAATCCCCAATCGAGCAGCATCGTGCCCTACCCTACCTGTACAGAACCACATGATAGTCCCTCACAATCTTTGATCGATTACGCTGTGACAACAGAGATACAGAATGCTTGCTGCTTTGTGCCGATTGTAGTTATAAAACGGTAACGGATGAATAGTTTGGTGTCACGTGTCATGTACCAGGTCACGTGTCAGTATCAGATATCAGTTTGCTCTTCGGGGCGACCGATATAAGATAAAACCACTATGCTCTAAATCAGGTCTGTACATGACCTTCTGCCCAAAATGCTATTCTGTTTTTTCCCAAAAGACACCGTGTATTCTGTCTAAACAGTACAAAAGTTACCTTTCCCGACTGATTCAACAACACGTACGATGACGAAATAATCGTTTGTTTTTTTTCTCCCGATGTTAGTGTACGTACGTCATTTTTACCTGTTGGGTCCCCCGAAGCAAAATCATAACAAATCAATGCCCGTGACGTCTCAATCTTTTTTTTTTTCCAAAATTGCTGTTAGTCCATAATAAAATTCTTTTTAAGATTCACATCTGTAATATGGTTCTTTAATAATTAATATTCAATTGTCCCCGGCATTAATGTGAAACAGATGGGTCCATAAGTCTAGAAACTGAAACATAGTCAGCGGGCTAAATACCCTTACCGTGGACTGTATGGGCAGACGGATCCCCGTATTAGTTTTAACAGGCTTACAGCCACTTGCCCGCGGCTGCGGGGGTTATGCGTCAAGTCATTACCGCTACCCACTGTTCACATGTTCACGCTGCTCTGAGCATGTTGGTTCGTGCGTACAGTTTATTAGTGAGGTAATACGCAACTGACTGCTGCCGTTTTTAGGTTGGATCCTTTGAACAGGCTTGTCCAATCACCTGAAGTATTTCCTAACTTTATGGTCAATGGTTCGCTTCCTCCGACAGCTGCTCAAAACGGCAGATTCATCATTTAGAAAAATGTGTTTTCTGGTACTTGACAATTTTCCTTGGGGGGGGTGAGGTTGGGTTTTACCCTTATTTACTTTATGTGTCAACTGAAATACTTAAGATGAAGAATCTTGCAGAGGAAGTCGTGTGATTACATAGTAGAAAAACCATATGACCGTAGGCGATATGCCTGCTCAAGAAAACACTAAAATGTAATTTAAGAAATGGAGAATTTTTACAATGTCATGTTCGTGACACTTTCTATAAGGCCTTGATATGGATGTAATAAATAATTACAATGTAAATCATTTCAACGGTAATGTTTGTAACATTTTCTCCACTATCTTATTTCGACCTGATTTGTCAGTGCAATCCGTCTTCCTTTATTTAAAAAATCGTTCCATAACCCCGAATCTGACTACTTATTTGCAACATGAGTGAGAAATTGAGAGCTGACGACTTTTTTTCTTTTTCTTTTTCGCCAGATCTTTTGCCAAATATTTGCCTTAAGCTTTTTACTCGAGAGTCAAATGTAAACATTGACATATGAAAGAAAACAGAAACACTGTTGGAATCTTGAAAAATCAGGAAAAACTTTTAATGCGGCCCGTAAGTAAGGGCTTGCAATTTTTCAAATTTGTTAGTTTCTTCGCTGTCAAATTGACATTTTGCTCGATTTTTAAAAAAAAATTCTGATCGTACACCATGCCCCACAACCCCCAAAATAAAACTTTAGTTCGAAAGGTTTGATAACTTATCATTACTACCAAAAATATTCAATGTTTGTAGGTAGATTGACTTTGAGAACACAAATTACAATTTTTTTTTCATTTCCACAATATAGTTTTGGGAAAGATGACCATGTTTAATTTGTGTCCTAGGCCTTTGTCCGACTGTGAAAATAATGCCCCTAATTTCTAGGTTTCTTTGTGGATTATAATTTTATTGCTTAATTGGTATTGTCTTATGACCATGCATGTGTGTTGCAAAACATCCTTCGGGAAATTGGTCCGTAGAGGGTCCATGGACCCCTTGTCCACAAACGGGAGTAGAGTAGGACGACCTTGTCTACTTAAGTGTTGTTTATAATTTAAGGAGAGTCCAAAAGACAGATCCACTTGTCGCCCATTAGCAACGGCTTGCTGTCTCTTGATAAACAGGGCGTTTAAACCGCCAGAAACCGGTTTGGACCGTTAGGCAGTGATATTTTCAAGCAAACTTATGAAGTTGTTGTCGCTCTCCTTAATCATATGTTTCACCGGCGTATCAGACCCGTACTTTTTGTGGGGGACCCCCCGGGGGCGGAAGGACCGCTAATAGCGGAAAATAGGCTGATTTTGCATGTTTGGCATAAACCTCCGGGGTGGGCGCGCGCCTCAAAAGCACCCCAATATATGCAATGTGGTTAACACTCGTAGTAAATCAGTTAAAACTAACGGGCATAACCATGTGTCCAAAAATCGATGAAAGTTTTTTTTTTTTTTCCCTTATAAAAAAAATATGAAAGTTTATCTACCGAATTTTCAACCTATATTATCAAAATATGAATAACAAAAAGTAAAAGGAATTAATTTTGCAGATGATGAGCAAATTTCCACATTTTCATCTTGCTTGCGATTCAATGATATATACTAATAGCTACAGTTGGCCACAAAAAGGATTTCGGATGTTGGTTTTTTATCAGTACGGTCTTTGTGCCAAAGGCCGTAATTTTGAAAAGTGTTCAAAAATATAATTTTGTTGCCATGTCTTGTTAAAATATCGACGGAGGTAAACGAATTGAAGCGAAAAACCCCCAACCACAAGTTGCACATTTTGGAGTTTTCACTGCGAGGACACGACACGAGAAACCATTATAAATGTTGCAAGCAGGCTTTCTCGCTCATTCAGTCGGAGACCCTTTACAATCAATACAGCGGATTCTTGCTTTGTACCACACAGAGACCTTGGAAAACTCAATTAAGTGCAACTTTTAGTAGGGAGTTTGGCGTCTTCAGCGTTCTTCTATCTCAGCCATTTTTGCACGCTTTGTTACGAGCAGGTGTTAAGTGATACCAGACCTCGGCAATAAAATGTATATTTCGAAAATTTTTAAGATTATCGGCTTTGGCATAATACTGATGATCGAAAAACATCGTTCGAGAATAATATTGGTGCAATGATTATACGTGCCAGCGGAGCTAGCGAACCCGTGCCCTACAATTGTGAATGCAAGACGCGCTCCGAAAACAAACGGCTGCCAAAATTATTAAGTTCAAAGAGTTTAGGATAAAAATTTTTGAGCGGCTAAATAATTCGCAACGAGTCAGGGGTCGTCTCTTGCCCCCTACCCCATAGAGTCCTCTTATAGAGTTAAGTGGTCTTAAGTTGTTTTAATTTCACGCATTTTTTCAATGCCACTAAGCCGAATTCGTGTTCCCCCTTGTTTCGTAACTCTTCGAATTTTCCGATTCGAGCCCTCCTTCATTCTTAACAATTCGTGTCTTCTCTGAATCTGCCCGTGTGCCCTCTTTCCTAGCAGGACGAATTTCACACAAACGCTGGCGATCATATAAACAATGGTAAATACTTTAGCGCTTGCTTGTTGTTTATACATCACAGATCATACGCATTTGGATGGGAGTGTCCATTACTGACCCATCTGAAACCCTTCAAGGAATAAAGCACATGTTTATTCCGTTTAAGGTTTCCAATTCATAAGTGTGACAGAAAAAGCATATGATGGGTCAGGTATGGAAACTCCCCATTTGAAGTTATATTAGTTTTAATTCTATCGATGATGAATGAGTAACGTTGACTTCAATTCATTCTGAAAACGTGAAAGGCAATAAATAAATATGCAAATAAACATCATCTTACATTTATTATTAGCATTTGCGCTAGCTTTTTTGAATTTTCCGATACATTTTGGGGAAATATGGCCGAGAATTTGTTACAGCAAGAACAACCTCCGCTATATCACTACATCTAATAAAAAAACAATCGATGGTTATTTCAATCTGGGCTAGTTTCGTTTTGAAAATATAGCTCTAGTCGCAGCAAAAAGGACATTCATTACTACATTTACTATTACTAAAGTAAAGGCTTATTTTCGCCATGCGTTCACTAATCAGCAGAAAGAGCACAACGTGATTTAATTGGCCAATGCCCTCGGGAAACGCTTATGCTACTGCGCTTGAGCCTTCTGCGGGTAAATACACCACGGCAAATCATCAAGTGAATCGGGGTCATGACCCACATCAAACTCTACAAGTGCAAACGAATGTAAAGTGATCCATTCAGGATAATGCCATACAAGTGAAAGAACTTCATTAGTCCAGGTGCTGATTATAACAGAATTTGGGTAGCGTGGTCAATTTGAGATGTGATTTGCATAACTGAATCAAGGTTTTGCTGTCTAACAGGACAGCGTAAGGTACACTGGATCGTGGCCAGCTCAAATTTGCTCATTTGCAATTAAAGTGCTAAAAGACAAGTGGGCGGTAACAAGAAGTATACCCATGAAAAATGAGAGGTTAAAACTACGAACTCTTTCCTTATCACATACTGCGGCGGCTTAATGTTTTCGTGCTATTTTTGAAACCTTTTTTGGTCAACGTCCTCCTCCCATTTGTTGTATAGTGACATTTAGTGCATTTTATTCACTCTATCGTAATTATCTTCATCACGCATGACGTGATTTGTTGTAATTTTACCCCGCGATTTCATCTGTGAAAGCACGATTTTTTTCTTTGTTGCTCAACGCTGAGTGTCTTGAATATACGTGGGGATTGGGTGTCGAATTCCGCAGAATTTTACTTGGATCACATCATGACCATAGTACAATTAGTGTATTTGTGAAAATTTCTATACAATCTTGCAACCAAGCTTTTTCTAAATCAAATTATCTTGAGGATTCCAAAATCATGGATGTCAATTTTTAAACATTGTGTTCTTGGATAATTTAGGGGGAAAGGTTATACAGGGGTCCAAATATAAAAGGGGCAAAATGGTTTTTAAAGTATACCACATGTTTCAGTACTTTGAAAAGATTACAAGAAAGGTCTAGTTTTTGCCCTACCAGAGAGTTATAGTACAGGTTACAAGGCAATACGGGTTCAATGTCCACTGGGGTAACTTCAGATTACGTTTATTTTTAAAATTACAGGTCGCTTTGTCAATAACGTTTTGATGATAATTAAGGGGGCAAATATGGCCGTGGGCCACAGGGTCTATGGGAGACCACTAGCCATATCTCTAAAAGGTCTCACTTTGAAAGGTGAAACACAAAATCTATATCATACATTTTCATATTCAGTAATGACCCCATGAACGATTAAATCCAGTTTCATTCAAAAAAATCGGACCATTCTATAAATATGACCTTGAACTGTCTTGACCATTGTACTATATAAAA